>KV424120.1:0-44204 GCA_001632435.1 Calocera cornea HHB12733
AATCGGGGCCACTCGCGGTTTCCGTGCGGACATCGCGAGCCAGCAGGGAATCGAGCCGCAGTGTGGGCTGCAAATCGGGGCCACTCGCGGTTTCCATGCAGATTATTATATTCCATGCACGCACCATGTTGAGCATAAAAAGGTGTGACTATATCAGGGCAGAAAATGGGTGCACCAGCAATTTCTAGGTAGACACTGCAAACAAGTAAGACTGGAAGATGGACATTGCTGTCAGAAACCCCCCTATCCTACCTGTAACTCTACCAAACCTACTATAGGATATGCGCGATTCTGCTTCTTAGCTATGGTCTGACATAGTCTACTAGTAAAAGTCCTTCAATTCCTCATGGATCGCTAAATGCTTTTGCAGAGGCCTAGGGGTGTACATGCACTAGGTCTGTGCAAATTTTCGGCCCGAACGGACCAGTGTAGCATGTTGAAAGCTAACAGTGCAAATGCTCGTGGCTGTACACCTGTCCCTAACCCTAGCCAATCTGAGTGTCTCCGGGCCTTAGATAGTGTTAGGTTTGGCTTGGGTTAAGGGTTAGAGCTATAGGGTTGGGGTTGGGCAGTTTGTTAGGGTTACAAACAAGAGCCTATATTATGATGTTTGCATAACCCTGGCTCTAATGTGAAGCATGAGAGGTAATGGCTTAGAATAGTGGATATTCAGTCGAGCTGTGCACAAGCACCAAGGCCAAGGGCAGTCCTATGTCAGTGTGGCTAGAGACAGGAGGCAAGGTAGTTAAGACAAACAGCAGTGGCAAAGTGTTGTAGGAGGGGCTGGCTTGTCTTTGGGGCCTTGCAAAGTGACGCGACAAAAGTCACTTTTTTATCTCAGAATCTAATCTCAAAGAACCGTAGAATGGCTTGCTTATTGCCTGTCTCTATTCTCAAGGATACGGGCTCCTGCCTCCTCCTCCCACACCCCAGAGACACCGGTTAACGAGGAAGCCGAGGCCAAAGTACATGGTCACTGCACCCGTATTCTGCGCAAAACAGGTCAACCAAATGGTGTATCCCTTTGTCGTCCATCGGAATGACTCGTGGACGAGTGCTGTGGCTAGACCGCGTCTTCGATAACTCGGGATGACTTCGAGACCAGAGATGTAGATGCGTTTCAAGGTGTGGTCCACGAGGAACTTCATGGATCCGGCGACTTGGTCGGTCGTCTCTTCAATAATGGTAATGGTTTCCTCGGCCCTCAGAAAGTCTTCACCTGTATGATCCGGGTCGAGAGCTTTGTAGAATGTGGGATCGCCGCGGACACGGAAACCGACTGGGCACGAGTTTGTCGACGAGGTGGGGGGAGAATCGCTAAGGCGCATCTCATACAAGAGTTCGAGCCAGGTCGGGGACCATGCGGCATCTTGAAAGACCTGGAACGCAAGGTCCTTGTTGTATGTGTTGACGGTCCAGCGGTCGAAACCCTTCTGAGGCGGGGTCGTTGGATGATGCCGTTTCAGCCAGGCAGCTGCTTCAGTGAAATCCAAGGAAGGGGGGACGAATGTCCAGAGAACGTTGAGAGGCGCGTTATTGGAGAAGATTCGCTCATGGGTGGTTTCTTTCAATATGTCGGTGGACCCATTCTTGGATGAGACGAAAAAGTGGGTTGCGATGAGATCGTCGCACATGAAGGGAGAGTAGAGGGAGTGATGCGGAGGTCGTCTCACCTAGCCGGGCAGAGCCGCTACTGATAAGAGCGCGGAGGCGGCTCCGCACTTGAGCAAAGCGGTAACGTCGGCTATCAGGAAAGATGACTCGCGCAGAGTCACTCGGGAGGGAGAGGAGAGTAGAGGCGGATGAGAAGGAAGCGCTTATATCCAGATGGAACGGAAAAGTCTAACCCACGAGATGTGCGGTGCCATAGGGGCTGGAGAGGCTGGAAGCAGGTGCGTATGGGCGCTGCGCCAAGACAAGGAACGAGATAGCGTCGGACGCGCGCTCACTCGTCGCGAAGCCCGAAACGTACAGCTCTAGGCGCTTATACGCAGTGAGTCGTAGGGCAGAGCGGAGGCTCGCGCACTCCGTTGCTTGCATGGCTTAGCCACAATTGAATTAGACAATGCGATACAAGAAGGGTTGCTGGCCCGGAGTCGTCAGGAGACATGCGCGGTGTACAGTGATGAGAGTGTGCGAGGAATAGAATGCAATGATGTTACAGGAGTGAAGGGTATCGTCGAAGCCGCATGCAGAGTGATGTGGTGCTGAGTCGCCTGGCAAACCAGCCCATTACGGTTCAGAGTGGAAATCCATGTCGAACGAGTCCATGTCAAAGTCATCTTCGGAGACCGAGACAGATGGAGACGAAGGAGGTTTAGGGGGCGATGATGGCGGTAGCGAATCCCTCACGTCCGTCTCGTCAATGTCGGCGAGATATGCTTCAAAGAGCTCGGCGGGATCGATGTCGTCGTCGAATGCCGATAGAGGTGGTGAGGGTTCAGCTACGGATGATGATCAGCAGTGGCAGCATTTGAATAGCTATTGCACGCACTATCCACTTCCTGGGGGTCACCAAACAACTCTCGCTCGAGTGCGTCCACATCCTCCATATCTGGATCGATGGACGACCCGACGTCTCGAGCATACGCGACTTCTTGGTTGCGTTGTACACGGCGGGCGTCCGCGACGATAGCACGACGGATGAGCTTGAAGGCGATCAGGATGCATACATGCATGACCACGACGATAGCGAACGTACCTCATCATCCAAATCATCTCCCTCCTCATCCTCCATATCCTGATCTCCGGCGCCGTCTAGCCCTCTCCTTGTATCCTGAGACTTGCGCCGCTTTTCCACGGCGCGATCTCGACACCTCTGCTCGAGCCGCTCTCGCCACAGCATCTTGGCCGGCTCGTCTTCTCTCGGCTTTCGGAATGGGTCAAACGGTGGATTGTTGCCCATGTCGATGTTGTCGGAGAGACGCCTGAGCGGCTGTCTCGCCCTGGGACGACCGTGGAGCGATGTTTTGAAGACGGAGAGGCGATCGAGCGGGGATGAGCGCGGTGGTGCGAGAGGTGAAGAGGTGAGAGGGGAGGAAGCGAGCGCCCGTTGTAGTGTTGATGTGCTGCTTGAGCTGCCCTGCAACGGGGGCGTCTGAGGAGCGAAGAGAGCCATGGTGGATGTCGAGGGAGGGAGAGAGGAGAGTAGATGAGGGGAGAGGACGGATGGCGCGTACCCTTTTCGGGCAAATTGCGCTTTGTTATGCGAGACGCGTCTTGGGGCCCGCGTCTGGGCGTGATCCTTCCGAAGACTCGCAAGTCATTCTAGTGACTGTTCTTCGCCCGCCTCACATCGCAAGCACATGGATAGAACGATAACAGTTAATGGATAACCCGATTGATCACAGGATGGATCGGCTTTAGCGCGCTAAGAAATAGCCGCGCCTTGGAGGAGATGGTGATTCGGAAAACTGCACACGTCCGGAGATGGGCGAACATCCTCTTCACGCAACCAATCATGGGGCTGCTGAACGGTTTCTAGTAAGAGCGAAAGTGCGGATAGACATCTGCAGCAAATGAATTATGAGGCGGTCTCGTAGACCATAGAATGGATGGCAAAGCACCGCGTCCTGCAGTTCCGTCCCGGTTTAATATACACATTACAGGTGACGATATCAGCTACAAACTACTGTTGGATAGCATCACTTCGTCCACGCGTGTCAATGCTCGCCATCCTTGCAATCATACTATCATATGCTAAGAAAGCAAGTCGTGCTATGTTGTTATATGCTCTCCATAGCTGAGATGTAGAGGACTGGGGAGTTCGTCACCAATCGCGAACGCCATCCTCATAGGTTTGCTACGCACCATTATTGCCACGAATGAATGCATCTCCGTACTTGTTCACGACTACACCATCCACGTACTCCTCTGTCTGCTCAAGTGCAATGTTCATGTAACCATCCAGACACGACAGTAGACCTGAAGGACGCGATGAGCGCTTGCGCGACCACAACGTGACATCTCCTAGACTTACCCTGGTAATCCACGCCAGACGTCAGGCGAACCACTACACGCTTGCCAATGACACCTTTGAGGAAGTCTGCCGGTGTGCCGACTGTTCCTGTTGCGCCGCCGGCTGCTTCTTGTGGTGGTGAAGCAGACATTTTGATGTAGAGGTGAGAGACGGCGTCTGATCCCGCTTGAGTTCGAGCGGCTGAGCGGACGGATCGCGCGACCGCACCGACGGTCAGTGGAAGGACGGCCCAAAGCAGCTCGAACGATTGTGAACATTCAGGATCGCACTCTTGACGACCTTAGACATGTGGTGCTATTGCAAGGGTGTCGCAATAAAGGCGACATGACCAGTATCTTCTTGGACCAGTCAGCTGCAAGTCCCGGGCGAAGGCTGATTCAGCACTTGGATGCGCCTGTCCGTGCGGTCTTGCGCGAGGGTCGCGTCATCATCGAGATCGACAGGTCCTGGACAGAGATATAAGCACGCTGGACAATGCTGGCGTCCCCCTTGTGTCAACGCCTAGCCCTTTCGACTTACAACTCGTTAATCAAATGGCAGCCCGCAAGCCTATCCTCGTAGTAGCTGGTGTGGGCACCGGTGCCGGTACGCATCCTACTGCAGCTTGTATCCCATGAACCTAATGTCTTCCTGGGTCGATAGGAACCGGAGGATCGACAGCGTATGTCTCGAGGTCGCCATCTCTATACGGAGTCTGATATATGTCTGCAGTCGCCTGTTTGCCAAGCAGGGCTACAACGTGGCCCTCATCGCTAGGAACGCGAAGGAACTGGAGGCCACTGCGGAAGCCATCAAGGCTTCAGGAGGATCGGTGCGCCGCGCCAGTCGCAGTCACATCCCTGTTTTCTAAACGGGTCTTAGGCTGCTGCATTCCCTATCGTGAAGTACGACTACGCCGATATCCATGAAGCCTTCGATGCGATCAAGAAGCACTGGCCGGGAGAGGAGCTACGGGTCGCAGTGTTCAACGCCGGATACGGCGTCTGGAAGCCATTCCTCGAGGTGACGGAGGCGGAGTGGAAGGAGAGCGTCCGTATGAAGAGCTCTTCCCGCTGCATCTAACGCGTTCACTGATGCATACATCAGAGACCAATATCGTTGGCGCTGCGGCTTTTGCTCGTGAGGCGATCCTCGCCTTTCAGCAGCTCGAGTGCGTGCAGCGCGTTCGTAGAACCAAAACTTCCCTACTAACCCGTTCCGCAGGCCGAATGAGGTTGGCGCACGCGGCAACCTCATCATCACTTCTGCGACGGCCGCATGGCGTGGAAACCTCACCACCTCCGCCTTCGCGGCCGGAAAGCACGGCTTGAAAGGCTTGGCCCAGTCGCTCAACAAGGAGTTTGGCAAGCAGAACATCCACGTCTCTCATGCCATCATCGATGTAAGCACCAGCGCCGGTCATGTGGCCTTCAATTGCTAACGTAGGTCCTGCAGGGCGGCATCCTGACCAACAGATCAAAGGGTGTGAAGACCGAGGAATGGATCAACGATCCCGATGTCAGACTGCACCCGGACAGCATCGCCAAGGCGTACCTCTAGTAAGCATACCGACTGTTGGCAATAGATTATACTAAGCAATGTATGCAGCCTGGCTGAGCAGGACAGGAGCGCTTGGACGTTTGAGCTTGATCGTGCGTACCCTTGCCCTGAGTTAGGGTTACCCTCTCTAACCAGAGTTCATGTGATAGTGCGCCCCGCTCATGAGAAGTGGTGAATGATTCTTAGCTATTCAGCCGCCATACTGGATACTATGAATCTGACTCAGTGCTTTGTACGTTAGTAAAATGAAATGCAGTATCAATGAGTCTCCAGTCTTGTGAGGAAAGAGTTTCGGTTATGCACGTGATTGTGCACTAAAATCGAAGAGTGACGTAAAGTCATCAGGGTCAGGGTTCAACCCAACCCAACCCAACCCAACCCAACCCAACCCAACCTCCTGCGGGCTGACCTTTCAACATTACCCTAACCCTCGCCTGGCGCGGGCGCCCTTCCCAAGACTCATATCACTTTTTCTTATTATACCCCAATGCTCGTCTTTGATAACTGTCCCACCTGCTTCGAGGTATGATGCGTTCCACAGCTGTTCAAGACCGTAGCTGACCTCCAACGTCCCAGGACTTCACCCCTGAGCCCGAACGTGCCCCTTATTCCATTTCGTGTGGTGCGCTCAGATACCCCATTCCGACGTGTAACAGTTACTGATGTATATTGCACAGGTCATGTATTCTGCCTGCTATGCTTGGAAAGTCAAGATCCCAAGCTATGCGCACTCTGCCGTGATCCATTCGTGACCCGAGAAGCTCGCCGGATCTACCCCTCACTCAACCTGGATGATGCTCACGACGCGGCCAGGGTCGAAGAGGCAGTCATCAAAGCCATTGACGACTGCCAACCGGAGAGGTTTGAGAATGCCGCAAAGCTGATGCAGAAGTGGTTGGATAAGGGGAGTGCGGCCCATGCATCATTCCAGGTGCGTTTGTGAGCAACCCACGCCCTCACGAAGGTGCTGATGCTCGTGCAGAGTACCGTCGTTCGTTTGCACACCTACATGAAGACCATGAATCGACTATCCAAGGCATACGGAGATATGGTTCAATACGAGGCTGTAGTGAGGAGTTTGGACGATCAGAAGAAGCTTTTCGACGAGGAACGTACGACCTTACAGGAGGATGTTGTCAAGGAGCGTAGCAAGCTGGAAGTTGTGGAGAAGGAATGTCAGGACTTGCACAAGGAGCTGAAGAGGCGTAACTCAGAGGTAGCAAGGTGGAAGACAACGGTTCGCATGGCTGATTTATGTGTCGCATTCATGTTTTGACAGTCTCTCAGTGCCGTGATCTCGAGCGAGACGTGGTCGAGCTGAAGGAGGAGTTGTCCTATGTTGACCAAGTGGCACGGCTCTCGAAAGAGTCAGCTCACAACCATGAAACCGATGCTCTTAGGTGGCGAAAGCGAGTGAGTGCTACCCCTCTCTATTGGCGTTCCTAACTGATATACCTGGCAAGTATGAGCAAGCGATCGTGGAGCTGGCTGAGATCCGACCTCCCCTCAAAAGAGCACCGTCCATTGGTGCATTGAGCTTCACCACAGGTTACGCTTTCTGAGGCATCAAGGACTTTGGTTGTTCATCTCTGTATTACAATCTGTATCTATGGTGTTCCGGAACATTGTAGTAGTCTACTGTCACAAGTCTGAGGTGTACATAGGGGGTAGTACAAGTATGCGATAATGCCATCTATTCGTACAATCTGATCATGCGCAGCTCTAAGCTTCTAGGGGGTGGACACCATTGGCATAGCCGGTCGCCACCGCAGCAGCGTGCGCCTTCTTGATCGCGATCTCATCGGGAATGATGGATGATTGGCCGACGACGGCTTCGAGAGCCTGCTCGATGTCGTCGATGAGGTCCTCCGCCTCTTCGCAGCCAACACTGAGGCGAATGAGATCTTCGGTTATGCCGATCTTGTCTCGTTCCTCTTTGGGAATACTCTAGGGGGGGATTAGTCAACGCGATCAAAGGGTAGACATACGCTGTGCTCACCCCATGCGTCATAAGGGCCGGCAGCTCGGCCAAGCTTTCCACACCGCCGAGACTCTCAGCGAGGGTAAAGAGCCTCGTCTTGGTCAAGAACTCCTCTGCTGCGCCCTCGCGGCCCTTGATCCTGAAGCTAACCATGCCGCCATACGGCACTCCGCGCGATAGCGTCTCTGCTGGCAGAGAATCGATAAACTTGGCTGCGTGAGGCGACAGTGATGCAAGTGCCACGGAGTGACGCGGGTGATCGACAAGTCCGGGATAGATGACCTCCTTGACATAGGGGGAGTCAGCAAGTCGGGCGGAGAGACGAAGCGCGTTCAAGCCATGCTGCTTCATCCGCAATGGGAGCGTCTTCACTCCCCGCAGAGCGAGCCAGCAGTCGAACGGCGAGGGGATGGCTCCAGAGGCATTCTGCAAGTATCGGAGCCGCTCCGCGAGCTGCAGGTGGCGTTCGGGGAGGACAAGGACGCCCATGACCACGTCGGAATGACCGTTCAGGTACTTGGTCACGCTGTGCATGACGATGTCGGCACCGAGGAGAAGGGGTGAGGAGTAGAAGGGCGAGAGGAAGGTGTTGTCGACCAGGACCCGCGGGCGGGACGGGTGCGAGTGGGCAAGGCGGATGATATGCGGGACGTCGATCACCCGCAAGGTCGGGTTTGTCGGGCTCTCGATCCAAACCAGCTACGCTGCCTGTTAGCCCCTGGCAGAGCCTATATATTACAAATGCTCACCTTTGTATTGGGCCGTATCTTGGACAGGATCTCCTCATCGGTCGAGCTCTGCATATCCACAAATGTGACCTCCAATCCTTGTGTCTCTCCAGCGACTCTGGTAAGATAACGGAAAGTACCGCCGTAGACATCGTTTACGGCCAGGACATGGGCGCCGGGCCCAAGTGATTGGACGACCGTCGCGGTTGTGGCAGATCCACTTGCAAAGGCGATTCCGTACTTGCCCGATTCGAGTGCTGCAACGGCCTTCTCGAATGCGTCCCGATTGGGATTTCCCGAACGAGAATATTCGTAGCCCTGCAGAGCGTGTCAGCACGAGTTGGGGCACCAATGCAAGACGGCACATACCTTGTGCACGCCGACAGCATCCTGCTTGAAGGTGCTGCTCAAGGAGATTGCGGGGATTACCGCGCCCGTCTCCTGGCTTGCTTCTGAGCCGACATGAATAGCATTGGTTGCAAATCCGTCTGGCCTGCGTTCCTGTGGAGCGTGTCTGTTATGGTTGAGGAGCAAAGCAGGAGACATGATGGGCGAGGTGATGGTGGTGTGGGGCCGAGTGTGTGGCTCTCTGGCTATATACCGCCATGGCGTCGCGATGTGGCCACCCTATTGGGGAGAGCACGCCATCCGTGCGGGTGAGAGACGCGACGATGAGCAAGCCCGATGAGTCAGCAAACGACGTGTGCGGCAGGAGCCCATCGCGTGCGGTGCATTCGCACGAGCGCTTCTGCATGATCCGGCAATCCACCAACTGCCTCATCCATGTCTGAAATCGGATAATACCCTCGTCCCTCGTCCCTCATACCTTCCTACTTGGATAACCCATCAGCGCTGTCCTCGGGTCCGCGCTGTTCCATCCCCTGCGGACGACATCATGTGCGACGACCTCATCGTAACCCACTTCTTCAAAGCATCCGTCAATGGCTCGACCAAGGTACTGACGGAAACTGCCGACGCACACGTCTTCGTCCAGAACGAGCCCCTTAACCAGCTCTGGATGTTCTTCCCAGCCGCTGTCCAGGCGAATCAGCTGGATGCCTGGCTGGACAAGCACCTCTCGGACCATCCTGCTGGCAAGGGATTCAAGAGCTGGAGCTTCACTTCCTACAACAAGGACGCAGCCCTGAAGATGTATAAAGACTGGAACGCGGCTTCATTCGACGCCCTATATGAAATGCGCCTGCCCGCGCTGGGTCCAGGCTCGTCGCGCGACTCCTGCCCCATTGGCTACAACATCCGCAAGGACCCGACGTTTCTAAAGTCCCACGATCCGGACCACAGCTCCGACGCGTTCATTCAGGCAGAAACGACGCTGACCATCGTGGACGAGCGCTCCGGGCGGATTGCCGGCTTCGTGACCTACCTCGTGGACGCGGAGACGCAGCGTGTCTACATCTCGGCAATTGAGACCTTCCCGGATTTCCGACGACGCGGACTGGCGAAAGCTCTCATGATGCGTTCCCTTGAGAGCGAGAAGGAAGGGTACACGATATGGCTCACTGTCTTCGCGGAGAACTTTGGTGCGGCGGCCTTGTATTTTGGCTTGGGGTTCAAGGTCCACAGATGCCTCTGGGTGGTTGGAGGTGCGAATCCATGAACCCCTCGTGTTGCAGATGGAGGGTTTCCGAGAACGTGGCACTGAATATATGTTGTGCGCGGGAATATTACAATGTAATGTCAAGAAGTGTCGTAATGTTCATGTGATCGTAACAAGCCGGTATCGTATCCTCCAAAATGTCAGCAACCCGGTGTGAACCCCCAATAGAATCGTCGAAGCCGTCAGGTTGTCGCTCAAGATATCGGCAGCCGCTAATCCAACCATCAAGAAGCCCTGCCAAGAGTCCAGGCGAACCCACGGGCACAAGGCCGGGAACGTGACAATCTGTTCGGGCGTGAGCGAGAGTGGTACAGGGCAGGTCAATACTGCACACCTTGGCAACTAGAACGAAGACCTTGAGTGCCTGCGTTGCCTTTCGTGCCTGCGTGCGTGTTACTCTTGGAGGTCGGAAGCGAACACGTCGGCGTTTGATGACCGGAGGTGGCGAAGACGGTGTTATGTCTTCAAAGACCGGCATCCCGTCTACCTCGTCCAGTGGCGTCTGTTCGCCGGAATTGTTTTCCAGCGCTCTGGGTGCCTCTAGTCTGCGAGGATTGCGCATGGAAGGCGGTGAACGACGTGCTGCTCTTGCCTCGTCACTGCTCATGCGCCGCGGTCGCTTTGGTCTGGCTAGCTTGGTTGCCTGAATTGCCGACAAGATCTGGTCTGTGCTTGGCCTCATCAACGGCTCTCGGGTTAAGAGACCCTCGAGCAGCCGCAGCAAGTACGACGGGATTCCCCGCACTGCGCACGCTTCTTCCATTTCCTCGGTGGCCATGAACCTATTGTGCTGTCAGCTATGGACATGACCGCAAGAATCAAGGTCGTACCCCGGATACGCAAGCACTTCAGACTCCAACTCGTCGACATCCCCTACCTGAGAATACGGCGATCTGAAGAAGATCATTGAATGAAGGATCATTCCCAACGACCAGAGATCGGCAGCTTTTGACGCTGGAATGTACGGAGGCTTGATCAGCTCGGGTGCCATGAATTCGAGCCTTGTTCCAGTCAGCGAACAGACAAGAGGAAAGATGCTCTGCTCACGTTCCAGTCTCTCCTGATCTTTCTCGCTTGGAATCCAGGACATCTTGAGAGTTGCCAAAGTCGGACAGCAGAGCTCGTGGTCTGGGGCAGAAATGAGCACTCAATGAAGTCGGTCCGGGCACGCTCACTCACGTGGAGGATTTTGGATCGTCGGTCAGCAGCACATTGGCTGGTTTGAGATCAAGATGTAAAATCGAGCGTTCGTGCTGCGACTTCCATTGAGCATCGAATACAACGAAGCGCAATAAGTTGCTCACCAGAAAGTTGAGGCCCTCCACCACATCTTGGAAGAGCTTCTCGATCTCATCCGGGCTCAGCAGGTGCACTGCCATCTTCCCTCGTTGAATCTCGCGTTGTCTGCGGGCCTTCAAATTTCGGATCTTGCCAGAATGGGATTCCGGAATTGAGGAGTTTGAGCTCGCAGGCGAGTCATCCGTGATGCCTTGTCGCATTGCCAGGAGGGTGTCCAGACTTCCTGCATCCGCGTACTGCATGAGGACGAAGAGCGTAGGCACTCGTTCTCCGAATGACGAGAATTGGAACGATTCGAGCCATGCGTGGTGATAAGTGACGATGTTCGGATGTCGCAGCGTCTCAAGTAATCGGACCTGAATCGCGGTCAGGAAGAACTGGAGGGATCATTGAGTTGAGGTGCGCACCTCTCGCAGCGTACGCAATAGATATGAATGGGAGCGTCCGACGGCGATCTTCTTTACGGCGAAATATCCTGAGGGATGTTAGGGCAAGCTCTTCATTCCACAACCTGGAATTACCAAGCGGATTGCCGTCGAGCATATGCTATACGAGAATAAGCATTCGTATTTAGCAACATAGCAGAGAAACTACTCACTTGGCATAGAAAGACAGTGCCATTCGCGCCCATCCCAAGCCGCCGCTCCTCTCGAAAGAAACTCTCGTAATACCCCTCTGCCAACGTCTCCTCTCCGAACTGTCGGCCCGAGCGCGACGGACTGCCTGGTGTGGAGTACGTCTCGTTTGTCATCGCCAAAAGATGGAAATAGTTGGACGCTCTTCGAGGAGTGTCCTCTTCCGTCGAGGTTGCATTGTGAGGTATTGGCTGGTGGCAGACGGGACATAGCTCGGGCATATCGACCTCATCGTAGTTGACGTCCGGGAGCTCCGTGATTGTGACGGCATGGGACAGGGGGTTGTAGAGGACGACCTGGCCATCTGACTGGAGGATCGGTCGCCAGATAGCGTTTGGGATAGCAACGAGAGCATTTGGAGGCGTGCCAGGCTGCTCGGAGGCCTCGGACGCCATAGGGTATGGAGAGTGCTGTTCTGGTCAGGGTCGCCGCTCATCGGGCCATGTCTGTCGGTGTGGTGGCGCAGGGGTGCGCGTGTTTGAGGGATACGCGTGTGTACAGCCTTCGTCCGACAGCGAGGCATCCATTTTGCTGTCCGGCCCATTCATCCTCGCCGTCCCCCTTTCTCCTCTCCACCGTCGCTCTCTATCACTTACTATCGCTATCTGCATTAACTCACCCAGGCATCAGTCCCACCTGACCCTCTTTCCCACGACTCTCTCATCCCATCTCCTACGCTTGGTCCGTCATGTCCACAACCCTCAGCCCGACAAGGGCCAGCAGCACCTCGTCCACCTCGACCGGCATCCCCCAGACCGCAGCAGCAGGCGGCCTCTCCTTCACCCAACCGCCCAACACCGCCGCCCCGTCCTTCTACAAAATCGCGCCCGATAATGTCATCACCTTTGGCTGGAACTTCACCTCGCTGTATTCCACCCCAACCCACCTCACCATGTCCGCCGTTTGTTCCGCCAACGGCAACACCTATCCTGTCGGCCCCACCAACGGCATCATTGATGGAAATGCGCGGAGCGTGACCTGGAACCCGTACGACTACAACCAGATACCCGGTGTGACCCCTCTGGCCGAAGCGAGCTACACACTGCATGTCTGGGATGAGAGAGGTCCGAACGTTGGCGCACAGCCCGGCCTGTTTAGCCCAAACGCTCAGATGACGTTCGCTCTGTACAAGCCGCAGTCGTACACTCCGATAGCTGGTGCGCAGCATCATGGTCTGCAGGCTAGAAGATGAACTAACATCGATCTAGATGGCTGGTCATGTACCGCCTGCAGCGGTGCGCTGGGCCTGGCGTCCAACCCCCTCTCCTTGGGACTGCTCGCTACCACAGTGGTGATGGTCGTCAGCGGCTGGCACCTGCTGCGCAATGGGTTCGGTGGTCAACGTGAGCGCTAGTTAGATTGCAGCCGGACCGTCTGGACTTCCCTTGGCATGTCACCTCTCTTTCGCACGTACTCTCTCCCACGGACATCCCCTCTACACGGCATGTAACCTAGTCACGCATACACTTGCATATATCCGAGTCGAGCCACTCGCATCGTGAACTTTATTCATTCTTCCATTGTTTGCTATTCGCACAAGTACACTAGATCCGAAGCTAGAAGAACACGAGCGTCCAAGAAGCCGGCTCAGCCGCCGAGCGACATGAGCGAGGCGACGAATGTCGTGATCTGTGAAGAGATTCAGTCCTGGGACGTGATAAGCAATCGAATGTTCACGCACCAAGCGACCGCGAACATCGACGATATCCTCTGGCACCAGGAAGATGAGACAGTTCATCTTGCGGGCAATGGAGATGGCAAGTTTAGCTAGAGTACGAGTCAGCACAAGTCCGCTTGGCTCTCGGAGAGGTGCGAACCATTAAGTCGGGATTCTTCGTATTCCTTGGGCGGTGAATGGACGAGGTTATAGTCAACGTAGCCTGGCTTGATAGCATCGAGAAGATCCAGGAGGAAGAGGGCGCTGCTCAGACTCGGGTCCTTGAAGCTCCTCATCCTCGACGTCTTTCCGGCCGCAGAGACCTTATCGTTGGCCCACTTAAGAATCTGCGAGTCGGACACGCCCTTGCCATCCTTGCTTAGCGAGGCGAGCGTCTTGTCGATGTTGAGCCGCATAAGCTGCCAAACCAGACCGAGGACGAGTGTTCGCTTCCCGTCGACGATATCAGACCCTTGGATGCCGACGATATGCATCTTGTTGGCCACGGCAAGGTCGACGGCGTAGTTAGTGTTTTCAACCGCCTTGAATCGAGAGAGGGGCTGTTTGCGGGAGACACGCCTCCAGGCGACTGAGCCTGGGATGATCTTGTCGAACGCTTGCAGAATAATCAAGCCATCCTACATAGCGATCAGAGAGCATTCCCGTCCCAGTGTTGTATGCATTTACCTTCAGATCCTCGAAGAGGTTGTTGACACCGGGATCAACGTCCAAGCTGTTGAGCCACAGAGTGAACACACGCGCCTCGCGCTCGCCTTCAGCGTCGAAGTCCTCGATCGGCGGCGGCGCCTCGGCCTCCTCAAGGGGTGCAAGCCCCGGCCAAGTGTTGAACAGGTTGGCGACGAAAGCAAGGTTGAGACGAGGGTTGCCGGAGACCATGGAGCCAGGAGTGAGATATTTGCGGCATCCGATGCGGTCAGCGTTCTGCAGCACCATTTCCGCCCTCTGGTGCAGATCCCGTTCCTGAAGAGGTGCACGCGAGCATTCGTCCGGCTTCAGCTGGTTCAACAGCACAGCGTAGTTCTCGCCATCGCTAACATCCTTGCTGAAGTTGTTGACCCTATCACGTTGCATGAGATATAGCACACGGCGAAAAGAGCACTTCAACATACCGTCTCTGCCATCCAGCGTTTTTAAGATGGTAGTTGAACCAACGAAGCAAGATTTGATCGGGTGGTAGGCGTAGGAACGCCTCCAGGGTTTCATCGTCTTCCAAGAGTCGGTAGAGCTCAGGATGGATCTTGATGTCGACACGACTGAGCAGGCCCTTTCGAATAATCTGCCAAATGAGACCCAGAATGAGATGCTCGCGCCCCTCTGCGAGGTCGGTCGGGCCAATGTTGACGACGCTGCAGCCAATACCCTTCGCGGAGGTGATGACGATGTTGTTGTTCTCGGTGATCTGGAAAGCGTTCAAAGGGCGCGGCTTCCCACCGGTCTTGGATGGCGTTGGCTTGTTCAGCACACGTTCGTCGATGGTGTCAGGTACAGAATCGTTGATTAGCTTGCAGAGAATGAGACCGTCTGTCGAAGAAAGTTAGCATGTGATAAGACCTCCGGCATATATGCGACCCACCTGTGCACTCGTCGAAAAGCTGCATGGTATCTGTCGGTATGGGAAGGCGGTCACCAACATCCTTATCCCCGGCAAGTACACCGTTGATGTGGTTGGTGAATTCGCTGCGTTCGTCCTCGTTGATGGTGTGACTGACGTTCGCGTTCGATCCTCGCACTGTCACCTTGCCCTTGCTCGTAGCGAGGAGATGGTCGCCCTTGTGACTTCGCAGCTTGGCCATAAGCTACAAGAGGTGTGAATACCATGCTGAGAGAAACGGAAGAGATAGGAGACACACCTCGACCCAGTCCTCCAACTCAACCTTTCCACTTGCATCCACCGAGACCGTCTTCAGTGTCTCCCTCGCTTCGTCATATGATGCGTCTCCGCTCGCCTGGACAGCCCCAAGGATATGAGCCTGGTTAACACGCCCAGGCGTGTCCGTTTCAATTTGACTGCGCCAACTTGTCAGTACGCTTGCAGGTCGTCTCGGCCGAAGCAACTCACTTGAAGCGGTTGATGAGATCGAACATCTCCTCCTGGGTCACCTGCGGGTACTTCTTCTGCAGCCTAATTGCCTGCATATTGAGAGTGTCGTCGTTTGTGAGTGAGGGGGAAAAGAGTGAGAGGGTACTATATAGCTAAGCACGCGGTGCGCCCTCGAGACGGGATGGCTGTGCAGGCATGGAATCACGACGTCAGCGGTCACGTGCCCACCTGCATTCCATCTGCACCTGCTCGAAGTAAGCGTCACACCTACCTCTCGTCGGGATCTCTTCTCGCCTCTCTTTAAGCATGTTTGGAAAGTCGCTCCAGTGATCTTTGCGGCACTCCGAGACTTTGATTTCAGAATATATCCTTTCGTCCCTACTCTATGACAAATAGAACAACCGTTGTTCTCCCGCTGCGAATGGGGACAGCCCGGTACATGAACCATTAAAATATGAAAGATGCAACATAATAAGAACCGTATCCTACACAACCGCTCATGCTGCGGCGGCTGGGACGGACTTTTCGGTTGTCTCACCGGATCCGTTGTCGGCAGCGGTAGCGGCCTTGTAAGGCGCCGGGGGAACACCCTCAGAGAGACTCTCGGGCTCAGGCTTGTAGCCCAGCTCGGCCTCCACTCCAACGTAGTCGTAGGCGAACTCACCCATCTCAGCATCATCGATGCCAATGATCTCGGCCTCCTCATCGGAGAGGCGCAGGCGCAGACCGGGGATGAAGTGCATGATCCAGAGGATGATGGTGGTCATGACGAAGGAGTAGGACATGCCGGAAACGGAGTCAGCGAGCTGGATACCGAGCTGGCGGTAGTTGTGATCGAGCCAGCCACCGGGGATAACGGTGATACCATCGAAGGCGGCGACAGATGCCTGGGCGAACAGGCCGGTGAGCAGGTTACCGATAACACCACCGATAGCATGGGAGGCGTAGATATCGAGGGCATCGTCGTACTTGAAGATGAACTTGAGCTTGGTGGCAAAATTGCAGCCGACACCCGCGCAGACACCGTAGAGGACAGCAGCGGGGGACCCGACGAAACCAGAAGCGGGGGTGATGGCGACAAGGCCGGCAATAGCGCCGGAACAGAAGCCAACGACGGACCACTTGCGCTCCAGACGCCAATCGAGGAGCATCCAGGTAAGACCCGCAACGGACGCGGCCAGGTTGGTTACGATGCAAGCCTGGATGGCACGGAGGTTGGCCGCGAGCGCGGAACCACCGTTGAAGCCGAACCAGCCGAACCAGAGGAACACCGTGCCGAGGACGACGTAGGTAGTGTTGTGGGGCTTGTAAGCGAGGCGCTCAGTGCCGTAGCCGCGACGCTTGCCGAGGTAAATGGAGATGGCGAGACCAGCCGTACCGGAGCTGATGTGCACGGGCGTGCCTCCAGCGAAGTCGAGGCCACCGAGGATGAAGACCCAGCCGTTGGGGTTCCAGGTCCAGCATGCAATGGGGTCGTAGACGATGGTGGACCAAACGAAAACGAAGACGATCAAGGGGCCAAGGCGGGAGCGCTCAGCGACGGCACCAATGGCGAGGATCGGGGTGATGGCCGCGAACATCAACTGGTAAACGCAGAAGAGAATGGCAGGGATCTTGGAAGAGCCGACGGAAGGTTGATCCAGAACCTTCATCAGACCGAAATGCCTGAGATTGCCGATATAGGGGCCAGCAGTCTCGCTGAACGCGAGGGAGTACCCCCAGAAGAACCACTAGTGACGTTGTCAGGAACCAAGTTCAGGCTGATTCTGCCGTATGGACTGACCTGGAACGAGACGACAGCGAGCGTCATCATCGACAAGTAGATCATCGAGAGCGCGTTCTTTCTCCGGAGGAGGCCGGAGTAGAAGTAGCCAACACCGGGAATCATGATCCACACGAGAGCGGTGGCAGCGATGATCCACGCAATGTCACCGGGGTTGTAGACAACCTCGGCATCATTGTAGTAGGCAATGATGGAGCCAGCTGAAACGCCAGCGTCAGAGACGCTCTCGAGAGGGAACTGCGCCGCGGGAAGACTTACAGGCATCGTAGGTGATGTTGGGACCGGGCAATCCCGACTCGGGGAGGGACATGGCTGTCGGTCAACGAGGGAGAGTGAGGAGGGGGAGGAGAGGGGTGGGGAAGAGTGAGGAGAGGGATGAGGATGCGTGTGGGTCGAGCTGATAAAGGATCGAGCTGCTGGGCAGGCTTGGCGCTAGTCTCTCTCTCCCTTGTGGTTTGGTCGGGCCATGACTGCCGAGCAGAAATTCATCTCCAATTGGAGTCAGTGCTGGTAGCCACCCCTGGGATGGATAAAATTTTCTGGCAACAGGAGGAGGTCGGCCAATTTCCTGTTTTATCCACGGTCGCGTCCGCACCGCAAAGGCACGAGCTGATGCATCGGGCGAGGGCGCGCGCGTCTCAGACACGCGACTGGGAAGATAAGAAGATAAGCACCACGCGTTTAATTGGCTGTGTCCGGTTGGTCCCAAGCACTTACCACTCTGCTTCTTCAGACCCTTATTCAGTCAGCGCCGCTCAGAAAGTCTTGGCTCGTCCCGAATTGCTCCCGGGTAAGCATACGTCCGGAACCGAATCTTCTTCCCGCCGCCGCCCACCGCCTGCCGTACGACGTGCCGTAGGCTGTCGGAGAGTCTCGCACAGCCCACCCCCTTCCAGGCACCCAAACTCGAAACGGCCCGACCGTGCAGTACCGAGTCACAGTGGAGCGAGTGGAGTTAGGGCTCGATATCGAGCAAGCAAGCTGTCTCATTGCCGTGCTTATGTAGACGCTGACTGGCTTCAAGACCGTAACGGCCCATAACCGAAGGCAGGTCGGAGAGAGCGCCGACTCCGAGCTGTTTGGCCACAAAGTGAATTGACAGTCTTGTGCCTGACTTTCATTACTTAGTGGCGATGATAAGCATTGGACATGTTATTTGTCCGAATAACCCGACGCCGACAAATATCAGCTCACGCATCCGGCGGACCCTTTCCACTTCCTGGGTTGGGCATCGCAGACCTGTTACTGGTGCGGCGGAAAATTTGTTGATAGGGTGCCGGCCACAACAATGAATGCTCTTGTACCGTTCATATAGAATGACGTGCTCCAGTATTAGAGAACAGATACGTGGCGGTGTATTACAGGATTCATAAGAGGCATAATCCTCTTTCCCTGACCTAATCGGACCGCCTATCTCGGTTTATATTGAGAATGGGGTTATTTGCAAACTGCCTGCTATTTCCCGCAGTGATTGCCAAGCCCGTGCCCTCCTGATCTTCACTGTATTGGAGCGGGTCTCGTGCGCATTGTCATGATTGTTTTCCGACAATGCCGCCTGCTCCGGCTCTTGGCTCTTCCTCCCTTATTCTCCCCAAAGCCCGCCTCTAACCCGCGCGACGCCAAGCCGGCATGCCCCACATTCCGACGTCCACTGTTGGTCTTGGTCCCGACCCTGTTGGTTGGAACGAGAATAGACTTCTTGTGTCTGCGGGCTCCACATGGCAGCAAGATAAGGGTGCTGATTTCTGACAGCGCAGTCCCTGCATAACGACAAGGGGCTTGAGAGCTAACACCTTCCCTGGAACTCGCAAGCAGCAACGCGCAAATTTTCGGCACAGCTGGCAAGAAAGAGCGCCCCGTGCATTACTGTGAGCACGACATCGAAAACAAAGACATCGTTCCGCAGAAGACTGTTCGAAACAGCGGAGCGCTCATATGAGACGCCCTCCGCAGCATGCGTGCCACCGTTATCAGCGCTAGTTGCAATGTATCATGAGTGTTTTGTGCCTGGAATGATGGCTCGACGAGACGGCCGACAGAGCATCGCCGTTGAGGGCGGTGTCGGGGGAACATCTCCGTTCCCAACATGGACTGTTGCAAACTTTCTTGCAAATTTTCCCTCGCTCCTTGTTGAGCTTTCGTCGTTGACCAGCTCGATGAACGACCATGCTTGCAAGACACGCGCGCCCCACTCGTCGCCCCATCCCCTCCAGCACCGCGTCTGTACCCCGCATCCCTTTTCGGATGCAATGATGTGTCCACATCTATTGCCTGATGGTGGGGAAACGAGTGGCAGACAGACAGTACCTCTGCACATGATCATGCAACACGACAATTGTCAGAAACACGGACCAGGAGCACGTGATGCGCTGGGTAGTCTCCGCAGACTCCGCAGACTCCGCACAATAAGTGCGGCAAATCAACATCAACGCCACGATGTTATTAGACTCTTCGAGTATGTTGATATGTTACAGTGCAAATATGTGGGTAAGAAGTCCTTTGAGAGTGGGTGGCCGACACCTCTTGGATTTCCGCTGAAATGGCTACGAGATTTCCGCGCGGGTCGTCCAATGGCGATTCCAATGGTAGCTCGCCTTTTGACCGTCGTACAGCAACATCGGTCAGAGCTCGTTGTGCCGCCGTGTTGCCGCCGGAAGTGCACCACGAACGAGCAGCGTTCTGCCCCCATTCAGAGTCTCGGTGATGCTAGACACGACCATTAGGTTTCAAGAGGAGCGAATGCCGAGGTACAGACGTACATCGGGGATGCGGCGGGCCGGTACTTGAATTCGGCCGAGTATCTGGCTGGGTGATTAGCACAACCCACGCCGTTATCACATCCGTATGCACCTCACCGGTCAGCATAGACGACCTTTGGACTGAGGGACCTGCCGACGTCCTTGAGGAGCCAGACGAGGCCGGCGAGGAGGAGGATGAAGAGGACGAGCAGGACACGTTTCCACCAGGGCACGGATGGTTGGTGGAATCGCTCGTCGACCACCTGGAGGTCTGTCGCGTCGTCATCGGTGACGGTAGAGACCGGCTCGTAGTCGTTGGCTGGCATAACTTGGTGTGTGGATGAAGGAAGATGGACGCGTCTGTGGACGGCAATGAGGGACGCGCTGGCGGGTGTGGGTGGAAGCAAAACGCGATGGCGGGGATGAGCCCTGGCTGACGTGTGGCACTGCGGGCAGGCCGGGCAGTGAGGGTGAGGTTGAATGGCGGTGGACGGTGATTGAGAATATCAGAAGCGCATCTCATCAGCATACACGCTAGGCGTCCGCACCCCAATTGGCTGACATCCAACACACGATGGCTAACAGCGACGCGGCCGAACAAGAACACCCACACAGCCCGCGGACATCCGTCAAGCAGCAACCACCATCGTCTCCGCCTGTCCTCACCCTCGAGCCGTCCTCGTCCCTCTCCTCTTCACCGGCTGAAGAAGCAGAGGAGCCGTCGATGCCTCAGACTAGGAGCAGCAACAGGCCGGCCAGAGGACTGACATCACCTCGCGCCTCGGGCAGGGCGACGCGCAGCTCGGGCCGTCTCGGCCAACCGCCGACGAAGCTGAGGAGAGTCATCACTCCTGATGAGGACGAAGAGATGGAGAGCGAAGATGACGGGACCACGCGTGCGTTAAATCATGGGATGGCAAAGTATAAGCGCTCATTGCATTTGCAGAGGCTACGCGACGCGCACCCCGCATGGGTAAGTCATTGCACCTCATACAACAGCATATATGCTAATAATTTACTAGCTGTCGAACCCGAGGACGATTCAGCAGAGCCAGTAAAGGCTGAGCAAGGCACCCCAGCCATAGCCGATGTCGAGGAAGATGAGGACGAGGACGAGGACGGCGAGGGCGAAGATGAAGACGCGGAGATGAACGAAGAGGGTGAACCAGAGAAACCCCCTGAGGAGTCGGACGATCTCACGCCCCCACCTCCTACTCCTACGCCATCCCCGCCGAAGAAGCCGAACCTCAAGATCAAGGTCAAGTTCGAAGGGAAGACGCCTATCCGGGCTCGGCCGGCTACGGCCAGGAGCGCAAAGGGCAAGGGCAAATTACCGTTCTCCAGTCGTCAGACAGCAAGTAAGTGGAATATTTGGCATGCTTTGAGGATGCCTCCTGATTGCGGACAGGTGACGAGGTTGACTCGGAAGACTCGCCGCCGACGCCGAAGCCTCGCGCGCGCACGACCCGCGCGCGTGCAATAGCCGCGGCAAGCTCTACTCCCGCCATGTCCGCCACTCCCGCCGAGTCTACCGATCCCACCCCGGTGCCGGACGACGAGGACCTCTCGCCTGTGCCGGAGACGTTTGAGGGTTTGGACGAGGAAGATATGAGCCTGTCGCCGTCTGCTACGAGGAAGGATGTGAAGATGGATGTTGAGGAGGAAGAGGAGGAAGATGAGCAAGATGAGCTGGAGGACGAGCAGCCAGATGAAGAGGAGGAGGAAGAGGAGGAAGAGGAAGCTGAGGAAGAGGAAGCGGCTGCTGAAGAGCCTGAGGAAGAAGAGGATGAGGAGGACGACGACGATGAGGAGATGAGCGTGCCGCCGCCTGGGAGGATGACGGCGAGGCAGGCGGCGATGAAAGGGTCTGGTGCGACGGTGGAGTTTATCGAATTGCGTTCGTCTGCAATCCTCGCCGCCAGTAACCATACTAATGCACACGCGCAGCTACTGGCCCAGGCAAGAAGAAGAATCTTACGCCGCAGGAACTCGAACTGCGCAAGCAGGAACAATCTCGCAAGCGGAGTTTGCAGAGCGCGCAAAAGCTCGAGGATGAGAAGGTGCGCACATTGCATACCCAATGAAGCTCTACTGACACCATGACAGCAAGCCACCATTCGCCGTCTTTTGGCCAAGCAAGCGCCCAAAACGCGCGGCTCACGCAGTGGACTCGGCTCAGTCACCGCACCGGGCTCGTCTGGCGATGGCAGCGCGACACCCCAACTGCCTCCGGTCCCTATGCTTGCCCGATGGGCATCTACCAAGGATGGCATGCGCTGGGCTGTCCCGCCCGAAGGCAAGTGGCTTGCATATGTCGGGCCTGTGAAGCGGGTCGTGCCGGGGAGGATGCAGGAGATCAAGGGCGACGATGTGGAGATGGAAACGCCTGTCGAAGCGCCGGGACCAGCGGACGAGGCCAAGGTCGAACCTGCCCCTCCCCCGCGGGCACGGCCACAGGCGACCTGCGCGGTGGCAGGGTGCGAGCAGATGAGGAAGTACCGCAGCGTCAAGGACTTTGAGAAGGGCGCGTGTGGCCTCGAGCACCTGAAGGCTCTCAACGCCCAGCTTGCATAGACTAGCCCGGCATGTTGCACTTGTATATCCTCATCACGCTGTAGCTCTAATAACAACAAACTGTCGTTGACGGCTCTCGTCTAGGTGTACAAACACTGATATTCCGACAAGCTAGTTCGAAAGAAGGTTAGATCGCGCTGCACTACCGCAGGAGCAGGAAAAGTAAAAGGTGGTTGGTCATTAAGAAGACATTCAAAGACGGACAAGAAGGGGATCGATCGTTCATATTACGGGGGTTGAGTTCCTTTCCCTGGTCATTCGGGGGCTCAATTCAAGGCAAGTGAATTCAGTTCTTGTCGACGCTCCGCTCGCGGCTCTTGCTGGCATTCTTGACAAAGTCGCCGATCTTGTGCAGGAGCCCGCCGTGGGTGTGCTCCGTGCGCCCGCGCGGCTCGTCCTCGCCGACGATGTTGCCCGCGCCGCCCCGGCCGGTGGAGTGCGGGTGGTGCTCGAGCTCCTCGGTCGCGTGGACCTGCTCGGCGTGCTCGCCCTCGGGCACGACGGGCGTGCCGGGGACGATGTTGCCGTCGCCTCCGCGGCCGGTCGAGTGGCTGGGGCACAATAAGACACCGTCCATGGAGGGGTAAGCATGACTCACATCACACCGTGCTCGTGCGCCTTGTGGGACGCGATGACGCCCGCGTCCTCCTCGGCAATTGCGTGCCCGTCCGGCAGCTCACCGGCGGCGTGCACGTTGCCCGCACCACCCCGGCCGGAGGAGACGAGGGGGACGCGGTTGGGCGCCGGGCTCCTGGAGCGGCTGATGTTGCCCCAGCCGCCACGGCCGGAAGAGTGCTGCACGTGGGAGGGATCAGGGCGCCGTGGTAGCCAGAGGAAGGAAGGATGGACTCACCACGCCGGTGTCGTGGGCAGCGTGGTCGTGCACGACGGCGGCCTCTGCGGCGGACTCTGCGGCCTCGGCCTTGCGCGCCTCGGGGTCGCGCGACGGGGAGCGGATGTTGCCCGCGCCGCCCCGGCCCGAGTGGGTGATGCGGTCGCTGGTGCTGGTGAGCTCGCGTCCGCGGGGCTCGTCGACGCCCTCGACGGTCTCTGCGCTCTTGGGGACGATGTTTCCCGCGCCGCCGCGGCCGGTGGAGACGAGGTCACGGGTGCGGGAGCGGGAGCGGGAGCGAGCGGCGTCCATGACTGTATGTTGGTGGAACCGGGGAAAGTGGGTGAGTACGGGCTGGGCGGGTAAGCGGGAGTAACGAGCAAGTGAAGAGCGGCGAGGGCGGGGTGGTTGAATTAAGGGCGTGGAGAGGGCTGGCGTGGTCCCTCCGGTGGCAGCCCATAGTGAAATTTGCGGGCGGCGGAGGACGAGGTCGACCCGCCTCTTGCTGGCCTGCACCGCACCGAGCGCCCGTGCGGCGCCCCCCATGGAACGGCATTGGCCGAATCGGGAACGGCCTCACAGGGGCAGCGGGGCGAGTGCCAAGCGTGCCCCTGAGCAGACAGCGGCGGCACCCACACACGGTTGGCCAGAGATAAGCAGCACCCCACGATAAGACACCCGCCATCCCCATCGGCAGCCTTGGCCACATTCCGCCCTCCAATCTGGGAAAACACACACACACCGTCCGACGCACCCGAAGAGGAGCGGCTCTGCCCGCCATGCACCAGCGTCGACTGCCCGTCCGTCCCACAGTCCACCTCACCCCGCTCGTCCCTGCGGCCCCGCCCAAAGCTCTTCAGCCGCTCAATCAGGCTCCCGCTCCCGCTCGTCGTCCTCCCCAGCGGCGGGGGCTGGCTGTCGCTCGACATGGTGTTCGTTCCGTGGGCTGTTCAAGTGGATAGATACGTTTACAGCGGTGGGTAGAGGCTGCAGGCGAACGCCCCTCCAGGCGGGAGCTTCCTTATGAGCCAGCTGGGGCCTCAGGCTGGGCATGCAATTTTCGCCCCATCTCACGACTCCTCCCCCTGCGCCCGGCTCTTGCGCCCTCCCGCCTGCTGGACACTTGCGCCATCGACGGCCAGAGTGCCCCCATGACCCCCGTTGCTGTGTGCCGCACGTGTCCGCGGTGCACTGCTACCTCGCTGCTGCACCCCGCCCGGCCATCTTGGCGGAGTCACGTTCTCATTCTCGCCAAGACACTCCTGCCATGTCGTCTTCCACCTGTGTCGTCTCCTAATCACTGTCCAGTCCAGCTCGTCTCTCAACCAGAGCTCACTATCTGCAACATCGACACATTCTACGCTGCACACCCACTTCCCAATCAACTCCTATTTCTCTTCCTGCAAAGCAGCAGCAAAAGACAGTTTCCACCCCCCAATCCCACCCGTGAAAACTTTGCAAGCAAAGCACGTGATCGGATCTCCCTCCATCTCTTCCATAGCGCCCCGCGCAGCGTCATCCCTCCGCCAAACTAGCGCTGCACTGACCCCGTCTCGGAGCATGTCCATGCGGTTGGAGTGTCCTCGAGCGCGGCACTAGGTCGGCGCTTGAATGCCGCTCGGAACTGAGTGAGCGCTCCGGGCACCGCGGCTCGAGCCGCTGGGTGACTCCACCTCCGCGGCCGAGCAGAGCGAACATTCCCTAGTGGGTCTCTCTAAGGCCGCCCACCCCGATTCGCGAGCCCGAGCCCGAGACCGAGACCAGCCCATTGCAGGCCAATTGTCCGTCCGTTACTGTACCTACTGTATAACAATACCTTGATCATAAAACAGACAATGTCTTCCGGCGTTTATCCATATCCGTCCATATCCCGCGAACGTAAGCGCCAAGCGCCCGCCGGCGGCGCGCTCCGAGGGTTTAGTCATTCTGACCCGCAAATGAATCTCGCGTGCGAAAGCAATCTATCAATCTATCAGTAGTCTGCTGAGTACTGTATCACTCCAACCCGAGCCAATTCTGGTTCTGGATCACCGGAGGATCAAGGGGTACGAGGCAGGAAGGGACGGAAGCGCGGGCCGTGCCCCCATGTGGACGTGCTCGGAGGGTGCACGGCAGGGACTGGACGAGTCTATTGGGTGGGTGGAGGCTCACGGCAGTGCCCTCGCTGGACGGATAAGGCGGCGCCACGATTGGGATTTCGTCCGGGCGGATTAAGTGTGACAGGCCTCCGCGTCTTGACTACTTTGGAACGGGCCAGCGAACGCGAAATGGACTACAATGGGAAACTGCGCTACACAGATCATAGTTCCTAGCCTTACTGTACCGATAAGAAGAGCAGGACTAAGACAGCCAGACCTCTTTCAGTGCACCAGAGATGTGTCAAGGCCGGGAGCAGGCGGACCACCTAGAGGCTCTCCACGTCCAGATCCTTCTTAACGATACTCTGCGTGTTGAAGAACGGGTCGTTCGGGTCGTACGGGAACTTGCGGACGACGACGTCGCCGGTGTAGTTCCAGAGGTCCGTGAACGCGTCGCGCAGGTCGACGCTGCACTCGGGCTGGATCGTCTCCGAGCCGAACGTGACGACCTCGGTCACGTTCCCGCTGTGGTAGTTGATGCGCGCTTGCTGGATGGTCTGCCGCGAGGGATCGCCGGGGAGGTAGTTCAGAGGGCTGAGGATGAAGCCGCCGTACGCGGTGCTGAAGACGGTGTTGGGCAGATCGCCAGTGTGCGGCACTGCAAGAGGATCAGCTACCCGATCACATAATCTCTTGTGAAGGAGAACGGACCGTGATGCATTCCAGCGTTGATCCAAAGAACGCTGTTGCGCATGAGCATCATCTCACACCGACAATGGGGATGACAGCTTACAGATCCTCCTGCTCCACGGACTCGCCATCGACGAACGTGGCAAAGTTGACAACGGGATCGGCAACGTCCTGGTTGTTGAAGGGATGGGAAGAACGAGGCTCGGTATCCTTGTGCTTCGTGACCCAGAAGTTGCGCTCGGACCAGTGGGCAGCATTCTCAAGGTTGGACGAGTTGAGCACGGTGAGATGGACGGGAGCGGTGGCTGCTCAAAGATCAGGACACATACACACAAGAGCGAGCGCGTTCCGTACAAGGCAGAACACGGAGTCCCGGATACTCGCCGAACTTGTTGGGTTGATCCTTATTCACAACAGCGTAGATGACAGCCGAGTTGTATGGCCAGTCAATGCCCGTCTCGGTGGACACGAACGACTTCTCAAGCTTCATCGTGTTGCGCGTCTTGCCCTTGTTCCATGGATACCTGATATCGGGTGAGATAATTACTTTAGACAATAACAGCCATGCTCACTCGACGGTCGCCGGCACAATCGAAACGTTCTGCAGACTGTTCTTCTGGCCCAGGATGTCCAAGTCGACCTTGAAGTTCAGCACGTGGTCGTGCATACTTCCAGACAGGTAATCGTGGATCTGGAAGCCATAATCCGTGTTCTTTGCGAAATATGCAGCCTGGATGTAGCCACTGAGAGAACATAAGACACGTAATACCGGAAGAACTAGAATGGACCAACCTCGCACGAACAGTAACGTGAATGGAACCATCCATGAAGAAGCTGTAATCCATCATGTAATCGTAGTTGCCAACAGTCGACACGCTGCGGACTGTGAAGAAGATGTTCCGGGTGATCGTCACATATTGGTTGCTGGAGTGACGCTGGATAGGGTGCCCAGCATCCTGCTCAAACAGGCCTGAGAGCTGGTGAGGCGTCGTGTTCTTTGAGAGCCAGAAAATCTAACGTACAGATGTTGTTCAAGTGAGTCCTCGTGGTCTCACTGGCATAGAACGTCGAGTTAAGGTAGAATGCATAGCTCGGGCAGTCATAGCCGTTAACAAGCTCGAAGGCGTAGGGCCCAAAGCCATAGTACGAATCCAGGTAGGCCGTACCGGACTGAACGGGATCAGAGCCACTACAATACATCTCAGCACGATCTCCTCATACACGGGCCACGTGCTTACCCATAATGGGCCAGAGCCTCCTGCAGGCCGATCTCATAGATGATACGTTCGCCCTTGAAGTTAATGTCGAAGATCTTCAGACCCGTATCGCGAGTAAAGGCGATGTAGAACTCGAAGTCCACTACAGCAAGTCAGCCTCTTTCTTCTTTATGTCATAAGCATGACTTACTCCACTGAACGTACTGCTCCTTGGCGTCGACCTGGAATCGCTGACCCGCAGGCTGGATGAGCATGGGTGGGTACTGGTAGTCTGTCGGGTTGACGGGTCCTTCCTGGTCGGTACGACCCCACTCCTCATCCACGTTCGGGCCAAAGGTCTGGAACCCGGCAGTGTAGAATGCAGTCTTGAAGTCATCGATGGTATCGTAGAACTCGCCATTATAATAGACACCCTTGTTGGACCACTGGCTCGGGTCACGGCCGGTAATGTCTGACTTCAGGTAGAGACCAAGAGGTAGCAGAGTGGAGTCGTCGTAGACATCGTTGTTGTTGTTCCAGAAGCCGTCCCAGGAGATGGTACGACCATCCTCTTGCCAAAGAGGGTCGATGCCCCAGATGCTCATGGTGTCGTTGTCTAGGCCCATAGCAGTCTGTCATTTGATCAGCCAGCAGCAGCAAGAGGCCGGAGACCACACGTACACCATTCCAAAGCGCGAGCGTGATATCAGCCAGTTCGGCGCCAAAGCTGTTGATGAAGTCGTTCCTGGCATCGTCATCTGCAGCATAGTTGTGCGCAGAACCAGGACCCTTGGTGTACGGATACGACAAAGGCTCAGCCGTCGTCTTGTCGCCGACGGGGAGCGGGCCGATGATGTAGTCGAGATACGCCGGGCTGTCGGAAGCGCGGTGGTCGATTTCGACGTGAGCATAGCGTGCAGGCTCAGATCCGCCGCCATCGAAGTAGTTCAGAGCGTCCGTCTTGTTGGGAAGCATAAGCTCCACCAAGATCCTGTATGGGCGTAAGTCCCTTATAGAACGGCATAACAAGCTATGCGCACAGCTGGTTGTCCCAGTTCGTCGCATTGACAGCCGCGGTGAGGTTGAGCGACGTCTGGTTATGCGCGAACGAGGTAACAGCCGCGACCTCATCCTCCGTCAGCCCAAGCCAGATGTTCTTCTTCGGCGCGGTGATGGTGTAGTTGCTGACCCCGGTTCCGCAAGAGTCGGTATCATTCCACGGCGCGTCGCGTTTCCACTTCCTGATCTCGAGTTCCCGTTTCGTCATAGGGCTCTTGTACCCTGGACCCTTCACCCATGGTGCCTTGGGCTCTGCGGACGTGGGAAGGACCAACGCAGCTGCCAAGAGCGTGCTCAGAACTTGAGCCGAGAACACCATGTCGCCGTCTACGAGAGAAGAGCTGGGGAGGTACCGACTCGACCCTTTTGCAATGTGTTCCAATTGCGAGCCTTATCTAGCCAGAAGAACAGAAGCGCGAGTGAATAGCCTGAATCTGCGAAGCAACCCTGTTTCTTTTTGTTGACTCCTCGCCAGGCACAAATGAATGAACAGCCAGAGGACACGATAAGCGAAGAGGAGCACGTCATTGGAGGTTGAGGCTTTCTAGGTTCAGTATGTAAGCGCCCAGAGATTCCCTCATGCAGGCACCATGCGGTGATTGCACACGGCGAGCAAGACGCGAGATAGTGAGGGAACATTTGTCTTGCGGCATTTTGGCTTGTTGGAGTTCGGGACAGAATTGCGAATTGGGCCAAGAGCCAGTAATTCGCATTTGCGTTATCCGACCTATGGCGTAGGTGTTCCGGCTCGAGCGGCAAGATAGGCTAAAGGGAGGGGAAGGATTTGAATATAATCGGGAACCATGATGGACCGGCATGTTTGCGTAAGCTGAGAGACAAACAACACGCGGGCTCGGAACCGGCTCCGGTTATAGAAGAGCCGTGATTCTGAATGCCTCCGTTTGGGCTTTAGTGGCGATGCAGCTCAGGGCTCATCAGACGCACACGCACAAAGGCCCTCTCGCCGTCCACAACCACTATAGCGGGACAAGCACCATGTCCGTCTTCGCGCCATATCTGGATCAGCTTGTTCAGCAAATCTCAGCTTCCAGACCTGCAAGAATAGAGAAAGATGAGCTGGATGCAAAGGTCAAAGAAATGCTTGCGGGGGTCGCAGAGACGTCCAAGAACCCCGAGCTCACGAAAGCTGAATGGGACCTCGCGGTCAAAACGCGTGTGCTGGATGTCGCGGTGAGCACGATGGACCTGATGCATCGGTACACTGTCTGACTTCTCCGTAGAAAAGAGAGTCTGAACAAGTATCCGAGGAATACTTTGCAGATCTGTTCGACTTGCTGGACATCGTGCTCACCTTGAGCGAACAAGGCAAGATCTCCGTTGGGCGGCTACGCGAGTACATGGGCTGAACTTGTATTAGGTGTCTGCGAGCCGACCTCTCCTCTCTATGTATTCGAAGATCTGCTCGACACGCAAACCATACCGAGTTGCGAGGTCCTCTGCGGCTGGCTGGAATCACGCGTACCGCGGCTGACCGTCGCAATCCATAGCAGTCAAGCGATGTCGCTCACGCTGCTCCGAACCCTGAACGAGATTCTTCGTCGTCTGTCCAAGTCGGCGCACACTCCCCTGTGTGGTCGTATTATGCAGCTCTTGGCGAGCAAGATCTTCCCGTTCGGCGAGAGGAGCGGTGTCAACCTGAGAGGGTCTTTCAATCTGGCCAACGTGACGAACTACGATGAGAGTGCTGATGCGACTGGTAAGAGTGCTGCTCCCACCTCTTGACGTCCCTGATCACCTTGATATACAGAGTTCTACACCACGTTCTGGTCTCTGCAGCAGTATTTCCGCGATCCCACCATCCTCGCTTCCAAAGATCAAGAAGGGCCGTCCATCGTCAAGTTCCGTGGGCTCATCGACAAAGTCCTCCCTGCTATCGCCGAAGCGACCGCCAAAGAGAAGCTTCTTACCGGAACGAAAGAGGCAGAAGTTGCTACTGGAAGGAAACGCAAGTACACGGAGATGATGTCGGTTGATGATGAAGAGGAGGACAACTTCTTCCCGAAGTTCTTGACGAGTGTAGACCTGCTAGACTATGAGGTCAGGTATTTGCTTCGTACGAAAGGCCGTATATTCATATCTTCTACAGATGGCCGACACTGGCTTCCGCCGCACGATTCTTTTCCAGATGAACATCTTTCTCCAGCACATCTTGTACTACACGGAGAAGGAGAAGGCTAGGTGGCAGGAGCCGAAGAATCAGAGCTTGCAGATGGGATTCTCTTTGGATGCTGACAATGTTAGTACCAGCTATCTCTGGGCGTGTGGTTGAAAGCTGACGACGTTGCAGGAAAAGTGGGCCACCTCAACGATCCACAAAGTCATGGAGCAGCTACGCTTGACTGTTCCAGCTGGACGTACAATGGGCAACACAGCTCAATTGGTTGCAGGGCGCGAGCGGAACTGGGTTGGTACATCAGAGTGCATTCGCCACGCTTTGACTAACGTTCCTCCGCAGATTGAGTGGAAGATCGGCCTTTGTAAGGACATTGCGAAACTACCCATTCCGGCTACGGATCTGGAGTCAGTCCGGCGCCAGTTCATCGAAACTGCCGGCGAGGAGCGTCGTTTCCCTGGAAATATTGCTATCGATCTCGTAGAAGCATATGATAACTTCGTGGGCTACGAGGGGCCCGAAGATCTGGAAAGAGACCTTCAGTACGTATCGCTGCGAACGGTTGAATGATCGTCTCCTGACATCCTGTCAAGTATCCCAAAGCTCCATGATATGCTCAAGCGCTACAAACTGCACGAAGATAGGCTATCAAAGCGCCGGAAGCTTCTCGAAACTGCGAAACAGAAGCAGGAAGCAGCTAATCAGAAAGCTGCCGACGTTCGGAGAGCTCAAGCTGCCGAAACGCTCGCCAAAGAGCGTGACAAGCTGGCGGAGAGCCAGAAGTCCGCCGCGCCAGCAACGCCAACCAAGCCGGCGGAAGCAAAGAAGGACGACAACGCCTTGCAGCTGAACCTGAATGTGAATGTTGCTACTCCGCCTGCGACACCTCCCCGACCAGCTACGCCCCCCGTGGGACAGTCGAGCACCGTGTCTCCTATGCCGAGCGGCTCAATTGCACTACCCCAAGCCTCTGCAGCCGGAGCGGCGGGTTCTGCTGGAATTGCGACTCCTTCAAAGCATCCTCCGGCTGCTCTGGCCCCCAAGCCCCCAATTCCACCACTTCCTACCGATTCTAGGATTATCGAGGATGGATCTGTACGTGACATTCTCTTCCTGTGAATGCCATCGCTCACGTCCTTCAGATACTTTCATCACTCAATTGGCGGGCAGTTCGTATCGGCCGAGGTAGCGCTTTGCATCTTTTTAGCTCAATTGGCATCGGCGAGCTTCCGCTACTGGTTGACGGCATCGATAAACGGAGCGCCTCGCAGCAGACGGCAGTTCAGCCGCCCTCAAGCGGGCCTTAGTAGCGACTACAACGTTGCGTGATGTATACCAATGTGCTATAAGTATACCCATTTCCCAAAAGATCAGACCTTAAATCCTCCGGTCAGACCCATCACATTATTCGGATCATATTGCGCTTTCAACGCTTGTAGCCTTGGCAGATTCGATCCGTACAACTGCTGGAGCGGAGTATTGGCTGGTGCATAGTTGTTGTACTTGACAACGTCCACTCCCGTCAATGGCTGACCTTCGGCGATAGCTGTCTGCATGATGATGTCTGCCGACTGCTGCACTGCGTTCATCCAGAAGGAGTCGTCGAGTCCGAGCTCCCAGGAAAAGGTGAAGCAGATCGGCATCAATGCCTCGCTATGAGGGTACGAGCCGCCTTGATTGTTACCCGTAAATGCCGAGGCAAGGAAGGGTTCCACGTCGATAGAAAAGTACCAGCTACCGTGTAGTATCTCTCCGAGCAAAAGTGTATCGGTGTCAGCATAATACTATTTCGCGTTTCAGTTTCAGACTTCCGTTCCAAGAAGAACGCTTACGATCGTCTGATTGATCACTTGAGCTAGGACGGCCGGCGATAAGTTATACACCGGGGCGGTGTTGAAAGCTAGTCTGCGGAATATGATTAGCATGTGTCACAGCACCACGAGGTGCACTGACCTGCTATAATTTGTCGTATTCGACGGTGCTGCCCTGACGAGATCCCCATATGACTGCGTTGCCAGATCGGCATAGAGGTATGGCACATTCATAAACGCATCGAACGTGCCGGCAGGTGCAGTTGGCGCATCATAGAAGATCAGAGCAATTGCGATTGGCTACAAGGATTGATCAGCCTAATAGAGAGTGGTTGATAGAACACGCTCACAAGGCCCAGAGCTGCTCCGAAGGTTGGCAGCACGCTAGCCTTGGGATCATTATTTTCACTGATCCATTGGACGACAGCGTCCGCGACGGCATTCATCTCACCCGGAGCATACGTAATATAACCGCCCTGAATATTGACGTTCATTAGGGTTCAAGAACATAAACAGAAGGAACTTACGTAAACCTGCCCTTGAGGGTATGCCTTCATCGTGAACTTCGTAACAATCCCAAAGTTGACTTGGCCGGCACCCTGCAATGCGCCTGAGCAAAGCAGTTGCCGCCGAAGAGTAACTCTTACCTTCAAAGCCCAAAAGAGATCGGGGTACACCGTCGCACTTGGAGTCACAATGGTCCCATTGGGAAGCACCAGCTCATAAGAGATCATGTTGTCAATCGTCAAGCCGTATTGATTGGTCTTCCACGAGTATCCGCCTCCAAGAGTGAAACCACCAACGCCAACGCCAGTCACCCTGCCGCCGACAACATTGACGCCCAGCGGGGTCAATACATCGTAGACGTCATCCCAGATGAGGCCGGCTCCGATATCCGCGGTCGATGCCGCAGCGTCGTACGTAACCTCCGAAAAGCGGGACATAGCTATCTGTACACCCGCAGTAGAGCTGAAACCCGTATTGGGCGAGTGTCCTCCGCCTTTGACCTGGACACAATCAGGTCACAGTCGTTTTTTCTGCTTACATTCAACCTTACAGCAAAAGGCGTTTGGGTGCTGGCCAAGATCGTCATCTAAGAACTGAATGAGCTGATAGTTGAGATACAGTAGAAGATCACGAGCTTACAATAACGGCAACATCTTCAACTGTGCCAGGCTCCACAGAGCAGGTCGAGCTTTGAATTGCGTTGGACGCCCAGTGTGCGATGTCTGCTTGCCATTGAAAAGATACTGAAAAGCAGACTCAGTCAAGAAGCACCATGAGGCCGTGAAGTCCGACGAACCTGGATAGTAGACGGCCGATGCTGAGGAGATGGCACCTTGAATCTGAGAGCAAGTAGTTGCCGCATTGGCTCTGGGGTAGACATCCTCAAACATGTCGGCTAGAGCACCCAGAACGCTCGAGAAGAGAAGAAGCGGCAAAAGCAAGGTGTTTCGCATGGCTGAGACCCTGGGAGTAGAAGAGCCCATGGTAGGTTAGAAGTCTCACGACGGTGAACACCCTGGCTATCGCCTCAGACTTTATACGGTAACAGGAGAAGCCAGGTCGACGCAAGAAGATTTGCGTCGAGTGACGACGGAGCGTATGAAAGTGCTGTCGGCGGCCGTCTAGGCAGAAGTGAGGAAGCATTGCTGTAGTGCTGCTGGCGGCCGCCGTACCAAAAGAAAAAAAGCATTGCTGTAGCTGCTGTATGCAGAGCCGTACCGCAGGCAGGTCGACGCCAAAGTTGTCCTGGCAGCCCGGAAGTCCAAACGACTGAAATCGACATCAATCCGGCCGCCGTCCGTACGGCTCTTGTTGTGCGGCGTTCCTCATTTGATTTGCGGTCACGAGGTTCCACTGTAGCATGACCTTTTGCCAAAGAAATTCTACCGGTTTGATGTACGGGAAGAATCAGATGTTGCCAGGCCGCGCTACCGCGGAACCGCTTGACGGTCCCGTGAGAACGCCGCACAAACTCAGGAACCATACCCTGGGAACGATACCCTGAACAGAAGACCGTTTTATAGAGACCACTCACACGATCATACTCATCAGTATTCTAATCCCGTGTAACAGCGCTATCTTGCAAGGACAGAAATGCGATGGAGTGTGCGTCACCCAGAAAAAGTTACAGCTCACGTGTACCTACACCCTGGCTTCATCGATTATCGCCTTCGACTGTTCCGGAATGACCAGCCACGACGCATCCATGCCCAAGTCCAATGCAAACTGCCGGGCAATATGAACGCTCTTCGCCCTCCACTCCATCTCCTTGTTGCTCAGATCAAGCAGCCTAGGTCGTTTGACGAAGCCAAGTCTCTGATACAACTTCCTGTCTTCGCCCTGCGCCGCCCATCCCGATCCCTTTTCGAGCATTTTCAAGGCCTGGAGCTCATTCAGCACTTGGGCACCGTTCTCCATGCTCGTGGGGGCATTGTTCTCGGTCGCTCGGTGACAGATGTGGATCAGCATCATAGAGCTTAGCGGATCCTGCAGGACATGGCGCCATGGCATTCCGGAGGTGATTTCACCCAGCTTGAAGGCCGCTGAGACCGATTCTTCCGGGTGCTTCTCGGTGCCGCGCAGGATGGACTGGAAGAGGTGGTGGGTGTACTTCAAACTCGGAAGGTCCAAGCCGTAGGTCTCGCGCTTCGCGAGAACATCGACAGCGAGGAGCGGTTCATGCATCGCTATACACCGGTCTGGGCGGCGTGTCAGCTGGAGATCCGAGCTACGTAAGAAACAGGACGCACCAAGGAATGTCTTCGCAATATGAGCATCTGGCCTCGTTACATGCTCCCTCCACATCTTGAGCACCTCCAGAACCTTGTCAAGGTCCGCTCGGCATTTCACCATATGAATCATGTTGACGACATTGTCATGTGGCGCGAGCTGACGGACGCCGGAGGGAATGCGGGTCGTGAGCTGATCGTAGTAGCTGTAGAAGAGAATTCGCCGGCGACCAATACGCGTTGTGATTGTCTCTTCCAAGTCCGGGTCGATCGGCTCGCTAGGTTCCTGGGGCGTGGCTTCAGGGCTCGCCGCGACTGCACCATCCTCGGTAGTTGCTGGAGCCGCGGATTAGTACGACACAGGCGCAATGAAGCGGGAAAGACGCGCCTGCTCCCTCTTCTCTAGGCATACACCGCCGCATATACCAATAGTAGATCACCAACGACCTCTCAAGGTCCACCTCACTCTTGTGCTGCGAGTCCTTCCAGTCCTGGATGAGCTTATGCGTGCGCACCCAGTCCTCCTCCGTGCGCGCGGTCCGGATGAGGTTGCGCAACTGCGTGGGTGTGATGTTTGGTCCCTTCCCCCCCGCCAATTTCTTGGTGAGGATGCCGGTGAGGCGATTGTAAGCCTTGTTGAACGCCTCCAACGTGCGCAGCTTCTTCTGTCGCGCCTTGCTCGGTTTCTCGCTGGAAATGATAGCTTCTCGGGCCTTCTGGGTGGCAGACGGCTTCGCAGCAGATACAACTGATCCAAAGAGGTCGTCCGGCTCATCCTCGTCGCCCTCTTCCAAGCCGGCCCACTCGTCCTTCTTCTTTTTTGCGCTCGCTGAAATTGGCGAATTAGCCCGTCGGTCGTCGGCGGCAAGGTCAGGACTCACCGGATGCGGTAACATGCAGCATCCTCTTCCCAACCACTACCCTTCCCACGCGATAGCTTGCTGCACCTCGCAGACATACCTGCCGCGCCAGCCGAGGGAGGAGGAAGGACATTGCGCACGAGCCCAGAGTTCCTGGACGCGACGATATGGGGAGGACGACCGGAAGGTCGAGCAGGGTACAAAACTGGAACGGGTGGCGGTGTCGGGGATAGTGCGCTACACGCCGTACCGCCGACATTGTCAGCGCGGTCCCTTTCCAGCGTTTCCCGGTCTATGAGCTTGACAATGCCCTGACACCGTACCAATACCCAAGAGCGATGGTCTACTCTAGCACCGAGCGGTAAGCCATCCCCCCACATGCCATTCCAAGCCCACTGACGCCGACTCAGACCGAACGGCTTCCACCCGCGCGCGTCTCTCGCCTCCAAGATCCTGCCCCTCCTCGCCTCCCGCCTGCCTCTAGAGCTCGCATGGTACATCCTCAACCTCGCCTCCCTCCACTCGCGCACCTGGGTACGGAGGCTCGAAAACGTGTCGTCAAGGCCGGCGATGAACCTGCTCGAGTTCAAGCATGGTGTGAGAACGTACCTCGATAGCCCGCCTGTGGGGCCCAGGAAGCTCAGGAAGGTGCTGGTGAATGTTACGCTCGCGCCGTGGAGGGAGTTGTGGCCCAAGGCGAGTGGGCCGAGTATGCTACGAGCGAGCCTGGTTCGACCGGTACCCAAGTCACAGAGGGACAAGCTGGGATGCAGTGAGGTGATCATCCGCGAAGAACCCATCGATCCACCATGGGCGGATACGCGGACGTCGTTCAGCGTCGTAATTGATGATGGATGGCTGATTGGCAAGGCCGAGACGGGAGACCGAATACGGGTCAGCCTGCTGCCTCACTATCGGACGAGGTCGGGCGCAACTCCAGTTGTCAAGGAGGTTACGATGTATCTCTACAGTGACTGGTGAGCTAGCGCACTAGTCGGTGAGCTGGTATTATCCCATTGTTATTGTACTTTGTAATGTACAACCACCACAGATCCTGTATCTTTTACATCTTTACCAACCGGCCTGGTTTGCGGTACCGTCAAACATCGCACCGGGGTCGTGATCGCCAGCAGCAAAGTCGAGGGCTGAACCGGCAGTTGAGCCAGCAGTCGAGCCAGCGGTGCCGGCGACGGACGATGCCGGCGAAGGAGTGACAGTCACGACGGACTGGGTCGCGGATGAAGGCGTGAAGGAGATAGCCTTGCTAGTCGCATTGCAGGTGGACATCATCGGGGTGTCCCGCTCGACCATAATAATGTTGGCATTACCGGTGAGGGGTGTGGCGGGCGTGGAAGACGTCGTCGCGTTGGCGTCAGCGAAGGAGCAGCTGAGCAGGTCAGGGACCGAAAAGATGGCGTTTGTAACGGTGTTGTATACGAAGAGCTGAGCGAGAGACTGGTCTTGACAAACGGACGCCGTGACGTTGTCCGCACCCGGGCCGGTCGACGTTACGCACATGTCAACAATGCTCATCGTAGTCTGGTTGACGACCGGTACATGTAGAGTTGCCAGTATCGCGCTCTGGTCCGACATGTTCGATGCAGCGAGGAGAGCTGGGTTGGTCACGTTGGCAGCGGCAGCCATCGCCATCGAGACGTTGCTGGCACGGACGAGATATACGTGCATCCCCTGAGTTCCGGTTGAGGGATCGGTGATGAGGAGGCTTCCCACGGTGCCGAGAAGGCCGCTGACCACTCCAGTCTAGATATATGCGCGTCAGACGAGCGCATATATCGAGCTCTCATCTCGACTCACCACTCCGCCGAGGATGCCAGACAGCAGGCCAGGAAGCGCGCCCAGGACACCGGTCAGAGGAGCCAGGACGGGGTCGAGTAGCCCACGCTCGATGTTGGTATGGACGATCGCGACCGGGTCGGCGTGGCCAGGCAGCAGGTGCATGACGTCGGAGACCGTCTCGACGAGGAGACGCGGCTCGTGTGTATGCCGCGTCTCCCTCTGTTCCTCGCGTCAGTAGTGTTAGAACGGTGCATATATGCGCCTGAGAACCCACCGAAGCTCGTGCAGGAGCGCGAGGGATGACAGCGCCCTGCGTTCCGTCAAGGAGCACAAGGGCGAGCACGAGGGACTGGGCGACGGAGAGCTGCATGATGACTGCTAGAAGGGGTGCGGGTGTAAGACGGGAAAGGGACGGCTGGGAGATGTGAGGACGGGGGAGATCACCGGGATCTTTGAGAGGTGGTGGTTGGGTTGCAAGCCGGGAGGGGGAGAGGGAGGTTTATATACATCTGGCAGAGGGAGAGCGGCGATCGAGCGTGATTGTCGAGAGAGTCAAGAGCGCGGCTGAGACGCGACGCGACTGTGATACCCTGGCAGAAGCTCGCGTCGGACTGAGAGACCGTCTCAGACAGAGCTGGCCCGAGAAGGAAATAAGAAGACCAAACAAGGGTGAGACGCGCGAGCAAAATCGGGTCGATCGGCGCCGGACGGTGGTCTAAGCACTCGGATCGCGGCCCCATTTGATTTCCGCTCGCCCCAAGGCAGGGCAGCGTCAGCAGCATACAGGCTTGCAGACCAGAAACGAGCAGAAGAAGTAGATATGGCTGTGAACGTCGTATTTGATCAAACGGGCCATTCGCGGGTGGTGTTGCTAAGTCGAAGGAGACGGGAAGACGAAGACGGAGCCACAAGGTTCGCACGACCTCACGACCGGAGGGTCCCTTCTGCCGCAGCAGTCGCGCACCCCACGGTCTCAGCAGTCACTACGCCCGAGCTCCCAGCCACGCACACAGTCTGCAGCCATCGAAATCTGATCCTTCGAAGACGCGTGTGGGGGTAGTGTAGGAAGTCGCAAGACGTTCCAAGTCGAATAGTCAATAAGAAAGATGAAGACCACGAGTGGCTTTGCCACATGTTCAGAAAAGTTCAAAAGAGCTCCGCTAATATGTTCGACAGTTGAACGATGATCCCTCAGAGCGTTCACTGGCCCACGCAGAAAGCCCCTTTCAGCGTGTCGTAGCTGCCCGTCCGTTCCGCAAGAACAGACAGAGCTACAGCCTGACGACGGGTACTGTGTACACCCGCAGGGCCGCCGAGCTCGTCGACTCGCGGAGCCACGCCTGCGCCGGATCGGAGGGCCGCCAGAATGAGAGACGGCAGTGAGCAGGGGCTGACCCGCACGATCCTTGGAGACGGAGACGACATCCAAGATCTTCCCGCGGTACCGGCTCAGGTGCAGGCAGGCGCGCTCCCGTCCTCCGACCGAGCGTGCGGGACAGCCGCTGTCGTGTGCAGCAGGTTGAAGTTGAGTAAAAGGTAGGAGCGAAGCTCGAGGTGTACGTGCGAGAGCTCAGACAAACATGCCACTGCCCTGCCATCCAGCTAGATCACGACGCACACCGCAAGGGCTGGCAATTTAGTGTGGATCGTGGAGCAGGTGCATATGAGACCGTTCCGTCCTGCGCAGCAGGGCTGGGGGCGATGGCGCAGTGTGGATCCGCAAGGATGTGGATCACCACCGTGAGCAGCGGGGAGGGCGTAGGGCAGAGGTCGACCGAGGGAAGACGGCGAAGGGAAGGGACGAAGGGCTGATAGCGACGCGGGGACGGAGAGCCGATGAGAGGAGGGTCGTGCATACGCATGACAATTTGACAGCACTCAAGCCGGGCGGGAGTCCACTCCAGACCCGGCAGCCATCTATCAACACATGCGGAAGCAGCCGCCCTCCGTCTGCCCCTGCCCCTGCAGTAAGATGCGGGACGAGGAGGGGCGGTACCGACCAGGGAGGACGATGCGGGGGCAGAGACAGTAGACGGTGCCTGCCCGGTGTTCGCCCGCCTGGCGACCCAGCCCATCCGCCTTCTTGACTCCTATTTAGGCCGGGGAGGTCAGGCCTGGGTGGGCTCGCGCGGGTGAGACACCGGCCTGCGGTGAGGAGCCGTGGGGAGCGGGAGGGCGAGGTGGAGAAGTGGTCCGAGACCGCACAGGGAGGAGCCGGGGACCAGCGGGGTGAGGAGAGAGCAGAGGGCGAGGGGAGGGTCGTGCATGCACATGGGTCGCCTCGTCCTCGCCAGAAACGAGGCGAGACGTCCGGGAGAGGGACGGTGGATGCCCAGGACGCGGATCCGAGTCCGAGTCGGGGGGCTGGGGTTGTGTGGTGAACGCTCTGCCAGCCGAGGCAGAGGCGCGTCTTTGTACTCCCCAGCCCTGCTGCCCGAAATGGACTGTTGCTGTACAGGGTGACGGACGTAGTGGGCGGCAATCTCCGCCGATCTGTCGCTGTCTTCCATCTGAGCATGGCCATCCAGGTATCGCGTACTGTATTCATCACAGCAGCACAGGACTAATACTCATGACAATCCCTCCCTCTCCATCCAGCACCCATATCGAGTCCAAAGGGCGGGTTCGGTTGCGCGTGCGTGGACAAGCTCGCGGAATGGGGGCGGTTGCGGATGACGCAGTTGCCGACATGCGCGTCGGTGGGCGAGACCCGCGCGGGTCACGTTGGCGGAGCGGGAGCAGGGGAGTGCAGTGTACCCCGCATCCGGGCCAGCGAGCGCAAGCCCGCACCCCCGTCTCGCTTTTGGCCTCTCGCCTCACCCCTCGAGGGACGCGTGTAGCGGGTGGTGTGTCTTCCCTCATCCGGCCCATCGCCCCTCGTCCCGTTGTCGACCTCGTTTAATACCCCAGCCCAAACGGTGCACTTCTGTCTCCCCTATTCCATTCCCCCCGCGGCCGTGCACACCCTGAACGGCATCAACTGCCCCGCTTGCAGTCCTCGCCTGCCCACACGCACCGGCCGTACTTAACCGCCCCTCCACGCCCAACACAGCACGATGGCGACGCTCGACGCATACCCCATGCTCCCCCCACAGCACCAGCAGCAGCAGCAGCAGCAGCAGCAGCCGGCACGCAGGCTCTCAGCCCGCCGCTCATCCGCAGCGCAGGACCCCTTCGGCCGCCTCGCCCTCACCGCATCAGGCCCCGACTCCCTCTCCGTCTCCCGCCTCACCCTCGTCCGCGTGCCCCAGACCGCCACCTCAGACGACTCCGCCAGCGCACCCTCCCGCCCCGCCAGCGCTCTCGGCAGCAGGCCAAACAGCGCCGCAGGCCAGTATCGCGACGGCGGGCGGGAGCTCGGACGCGCGGGCAGCGAGCGCCGCCACGAGAGGGAGCGCAGCGGAGACTCTGCCAGCGGGAGGGAGACCGCCTCCGACCGCGCCAGGCGCTCCTCCTGGGGCAGCGCGAGCGGCGAGGGCGCGGGCGGGGGCGCGCAAAGGGGCAGGATGACCTTTGCCTTTTCCTCCTTCACGCCGATCCACCCGCCCGCCTCCGCCGTCCCCGAGCGCGGCCCCTCCGCCGGGCCCACCCCGACCTCCCCCGGCTCAGGCACGGGCTTCGCAGGCTCCTTCGGCGCGCACTCGGCCCCGCGCGCGAGAACGCAGAGCTTCGCCTCCCCCTCCGCGGCCGCGCCCGGGCCGGGCCGTACGACGCAGACGCTCACCCCGCAGCAGACGGTCGACCTGGCGCTGTCGACCACCGCGCACGCCGCCGCGGGCGAGGAGGAGGACCCGACGCCGACGATCGCCGAGCTAGGCGAGGCGGACTACCTGCCCTTCCTCGACCGGTGCTCCGAGGTCCAGCAGCTCATCACCGCCCCGGGCCCGACGTGCGACCTCTTCCGCCTCCTGCGGCAGACGTTCCCCGCCCCGTCCCCCGCCTCGCGCGCGCGCCCGCTCCTCCCGCTCCCCGAGCCGACCAAATGGACCTACGCCCAGCTGCAGCACCACCTGCTCTCCGTCCCGCGCTCCGAGTGCCCAGACGCAGAATGGTCCCGCCTCCTCCGCCTCTGCATCCGCGCACACTCAGAGGCCCTCTGGGAACGCGTCAAGGGCGCCCTCGGCATCCCCCCCGAGCTCGAGGTCGAGGACGAGCGGGACGACCCGAGCCAGGCGTGGGAGCTGTACGATTTTGGCCCGGACGCCGACGCCGATGCGGAGGAGCTGTTCGGGCAGGACGACGCGGGGAACAGCATGGACGAATACGAGTTTGGAGCCCGCCTCGAGCCCGTGTACCACGGGGATGCCTCGCCCCTCCTTTCCCCGACCCTGGGCGCGGCGCTCTCCCCATCCCCGAACCTCAGCGCCCTCAGCACCAGCTTGAGCACCTCCGTGATGCCCGAGCTTGCGGAGCTGCGCGAGGAGGACGAGGCTGAGGGAGAAGAAGCAGAAGCAGAAGCAGACCGTTTTTCCGTCTCAGCCTCCGCCTCCGCCTCGGCCTCGGCCTCCCGCTCGCGCTCGCGCTCCCCCTCCCCCGTCGGCAGCACAAAGTCCGGCACCTCCGCCGCGGGCAGGCACATCCACGGCCTGCGCATCACTACCGCGTCCGGCTCCGCAGGGTCGTCCATCGCCGCGACCCCGCCGTACACGCCCGGCGGCTCGGCCCCCGGCCAGGCGCAAGGGCAAGCGCAAGCGCAGGGGCAGGCGAGCAACCTCACCCGCGCCTTCTCAACAGGGTCCATCCGCGCCGGCCTCGCAAGGCTCAAGATGACACCCATGTCCCCGCCCTCGCCCGCTGTGGACACCCAGCCATCGCAGGGCCACACGCACACGCGCGGCCGGGCGAGCCTCGGTGTCCCTGCCGAGCAGCCCAGGCCCAGGGGCGCAACGGCGCCGGCCAACATCGCTTCCCTCCCCGGCGCCTCCAACTCCTCCGGCACAACCCTCGCAAGGGACCGCGACCCGCTCCACCCGCCCGCGCACGCCGCCCCCGCCCCCGGCCCCGCACCAGCCTCGCCCCTCGGCCTCGGGAGCCCGCCGAGCCCCGTCCGCCGGCGCGTGAGCAGCGCCGCGGCCCACGCGCACGCCTACCATCCGCTTGCGGAGCGCGGGCCGGGGAACCCGCTGTTCCCGAGCAGCTTTAGCAGGCTTAGCGTGACGCCTACTCTGAGTGCTAAGTGCGTTTCCCCCCCGGCTACTCCTCCTTCGCAGTCTTCGTCCTCCTGCTCCTCTTCCGCTTCCGCGAAACAGCACTGACTCCCCCCTGTCTCCTAGTAACCCCGCGCTGAAAAACGCACTCGAGGCGCACCCCTCCGCCGCCGCCGCCGCATACGCCTTCAACGGCCGGCGGAAGCCAGGCCGCGCGCCCTCCTGGGCCGAGGGGATGATGGAGGGCCGCAACTCGGGCGAGTTCGAGTATGCCGTCACGGTCGCGAGCGGGAGCTCGGTGTATGGCGACTAGGCCACCGCGCTGTCGAAAACGCTCATGGATGGGCTTGCGGCGTCATGGACCGAGGAGAAGCAGGAACGGGCATGTGCCCTGCAGGAATAGCGGGGGGAACCGCCCCCCCGCGCGCGGGAGACGGCCCGACACGCTCCTCATGAAAAACACGAACACTCTTATGCCAATATCCTGACTGTTGTATGTACCTATGTAGGAATGCAGTACCGCCCCTGTCATTGTCCTGAGCGGTGTGGAGCTGGTAGAAAGACCCGCCTGCCCTAATGAAGGCCGAGCGCACGGACCGCTGCCAATTGGACGCGTCCCACGGCGGAGAGAGCGTCGGCTCGAGCTCGTGGGACCTTGTTCCGGGCGCCGCCTCGGTTCAGATATTACGCGGCGTTCTGCGTTTGCGAGCTTTAACTTTGCTCCCTTGCTCAACGTAGTATACGAGCCGTAGTCCAGCCGTGTGTCAGAGCTCTCCAACCTCACCCCACTCGACTCGGCTGCATCTCTGAACTGTCTACGGGACGGGGGGAGTTGCCCCTGTTAGAGGTATGAGGCACGAATGAAGATTGGGATTAGCCAGGATGCAGAATTTTCGCTCTGCGTCGTGTCCCTAGCTTACATAAGCTAAGAACTGTACAGTACCTAGCGAGGCGCGCGTCGCGCGCCTCTCCTACTTCGCATGCCAACACTCCCCCTCAGCCTGGCATCAATCCCAAGTCCAAAACAAACCCCCTGAACTTCTGCCTACCGAGTGCCTTGGTTAGAACATCTGCAACCATTTCCGAGGTTGGACAGTATTCAAGTGTGACAGTCTTGTCATCAACTTTGTCTCGAAGGTAGTGGTTCTGGATGTCAAAGTGTTTCGTCCGGGCATGAAATTGCTGATCCAGTGAGAGAGTGATAGCTGCCTGATTATCACAGTAAAGAATGGAGGGATTGGCTTGTCGAAAGCCAAGGTCAGAAAGAAGTTG
>KV424121.1:0-31801 GCA_001632435.1 Calocera cornea HHB12733
ACTGCTCCGGAGGCGAGCAGTGGTGCTATCCCAAGGGCGGATAGCGGGCGGGAGGCCCCGCAGGCGGGCACTCCCAGTGGTGATGTGTTGGTGTCGGACGATAGCGCTGACGGATTCGCCATCAAGGAAGCTTGCAGTCTCGTCCTCGATGTGGGTGCGATCGTCGATGGTGATGTCGCCCCCGGTGAGTGCGCCTAACTCTCTCCGAGGGCCCGATTGGTTATGAACATGAAGGGTGTCAGAGTCTATACACTTGTAAGCAGTGATCTAGACAAAGGTGAATGGGAGGGCGCACCTATGGCCTTTCCTGCTTGCACATTGTCATGCGCCATGCTCCAGGGCGGCCCTGGGTTCTCCGTCACACTCGTCTCCATCGGTTTGAGGTTAGAAAGTTGTTCCTAAAGATAAGAACATCAGTAAGAGAAAGCCAATAATAGGGAGGTACTTACAGACAGCGGCGATATACGTAAGAATTTGGTGCTTGTGGTGGTACGTGAGACGATGAGCAAGGTGCTCCTGACGACGAGCTCGAGGACTTAGGAGGCTTGTGTGCTTTGCGCCCGCGCCAGCACAGCATGTCTCCCAGCCTGCGCATCACGTGATTGTTATGACGCTCTCGTCAATCCTCTACAAATGATTTTCTTTTTCCACACCGCTTCCATACCCCAATGAAATAGCTAATTTATATTCAACAGATATTTAGCATTAATTAACAATTGAAACGCAAAATTCGGACCAGAATCGGGGCAGCGAGAATCATTTTCGGTTCGGGACCGTCCGACACCCAACACATCACCAAGACTGACATATATGCGCTTTCCCATACAGCGTCTCGTCGTTTTCCAGCGCTTTCTAGCGCTGGAATGACTCATGGTTAGCACAAGGCTAACACGAGGATCGTAAATAGGGGCAGAAGCCCGGGAACCGCACCAGCACAGCCCGGAGGCAGATTCCGCTATGGCAAGGCGAAGGCCGAATCCGTAAAGTCGTCCGTTGCCATCCTCTTTCCTTCTCTTCTCCACAACCATCTCGACTCAAGCATGTCTACTGTCGACACTGTCGACGCTACCTCCCTCTCCCCCTCAAGTGCCAGCAACAATGCGGACGGCGGCAGCCTGACGGCCCCTCCCGACTGGGAAACGGCCATCTCGTTCATCGACGACGCTCAGCAGGCCGTTGCGCCCTTCGTCGACTTCTTCAAGGCGGAGAACACCTCGCTTGCGCCGAGCAGCAAGGTGGATACGAGCACGATGGCGACGAGCACGACCCAGCCTGCTGCCGAGCTCGACGAGAAGGGCAAGGGGCCCGCCAAGGTCAAGGCCAAGAAGAAGGCGACGAAGAAGAAAGGCGAGAAGATCGCCCTCGAGGTGCGCGAGGATGCTGGAGAGGGCAGCGGGGAGAAAGGGGTTAAGAAGGCGAGCAAGAAAGCTGGGAAGGGGAAAGCATCGGGCGAGACGTCGGGCGAGGCGGGGGCTGCGTTCGCCTCCCAGCTCGTCAATGCGTACCAGGCGAAGTACGGTACCGATGCCGAGTGGACGCCGGAGCGGCTGAAGGCGCTGATCACTGGAGACAAGGTACGTGTGGTGATGTGTTGGTGCCGGGCGAATCGTCCAACACCTAACACATCACTGGTGATGTGTTGGTGTCGGTGATTCGTCCGACACCGCACATCAACTGGTGATGTGTTGGTGTCGACGATGAGGCTCTCCTCATCGTCAGTCTATCTACAACAATGCTAACTCCTCCGCCAGATCTCTCATCACATCCCCGAGCTCGTCCTGGCTCCTGGCGCTCACCCTCCCGCTGCTGCTGACGACGCCGTGGAGGCTCCCGCTGAGGACGCCGAGGAGGCGAGTGCAGATGAAGATGCCGACGATGATGCCGGCTCTAACGCTGCTCCCGCCGCTGACCCTGACGCCGACGCCGATGTCCCCGCTGCCTGGCAGCCGTCCAGCAGGCTGCGCAAGGAGAAGATGGAGAAGACCGTGCTGGCCGGGATGGCCAACTCGGAAACCTTCAACCGCTCCACCCGCCCCGAAATCGATCTGCGCAAGGCCACCGAGGCGGAGATGATCATCGAGAAGGTGCGCGTAGCCAACGTGGGCGAGTTCGACGGAATCGTCGCGGCGCTCGTCGCTCTGGAGGAGCAAGAGGACGCCATCGAGGGGGCGGTGGGCCGTGCGAGGGAGAGCGAGCTCGCGGAGAGCTACCAGGTTGGGAGACGCGCGGGATGGGCCAAGACCATCGCTGCGCGCCAGAAGGAGTTCGAGAAGCTGCCGCTTGAGGAGAGGAAGAAGGAAGTGGAAAGAAGGAAGATCGCCGACGCGCAGCTCGAGTTGGAGCGTCAACAGCGCAAGTTGGAGGAGCGCCAGCACAAGAAGGACGCCGGTAAGAAGAAGCTCGGGAAGAAGCTCGCCAACGTCAAGGAGAAAGGCAAAGGGCTCGTCTGGACCTACGGTGGCAAGGTGATGGAGGTGGGCTTGACCGTCGGTGAGTCCGCTTCATTGTGATGTGTTGGTGTCGGGCGATCCGTCCGACACCAACACACATATCTTGCGCACAGAGCTATACTTACCATTCACGCAGCTTTGCAAGCCATCCTGAAGAAGTTCGGGGTCGACGAGCCGGAGAAGGTACTGAGCGAGGTATTTGGGTTGGGAGAAGCGCTGCAGGGGATGGACGGGCTTGTGCATGGCGGAGGGGATGCCAATGCCGGGAACGACAACAACCTGTGCTGAGAAAGAGCGGTGACTAGATACGATGCCTGTGCGTAGAGCGAAACGAATTTCATGAGGTGTCGGACTGCGATCCGACACCAACACATCACATCACCAGCCCTCCTCCTAACTTTACCGCTCGCGGAGGCACCGTCACAACCTAGGAATGAGCGCCCGTCCTATACTGCCCTGGAGCAAGCGCAGGGTATCTCCGATAGCCTGTCTCATGGGCGCTATTGCATGATTATCTATCGAGACCCATTGCAATTGATTCAGGTAATATGGAATCAATTTAGGTTAGACTACCTAGCCTAAACCTATTTAAGTCTACTAACCCTACGTCAGGTCATCTAAAACCTTGCCAAGGACAGGAGACCCGTCCTCGGGTTCTTTGCGGGTTATCGCAGCTGACCCCCTCGACCCTATCCTAGCCTGGACCATATAGGGTCAACACGCGGTGATTGATCAGTCTTGTAATCACGGTATCGAAGGACCCGGGAGATTCGCGGGATGCATAAGGTCCCATGGCTAACTTAGTCGTCTGACCGCTGCTTTCGCCCGTCCTGCTCGTCGTGGAGATGAAAGAAAGGTGTATGCCACGCGGATGCGAGGAGGTGATTGCTGATTTGAGCCAGTCACTGCGATGAGATAACTGAAGGGAGCCAGTGTGAGAACAGGCCTGCGGCTTGTCTGGAGGGTTGACTCTGCGCACACGGCTTGTAGGCGAGAGGACATCGCTGTCTGAAGGCATGCTTCGACTGAGCGTCTTTCGGTGATCTGCGCTACGGCGATCTTCTTGCCAGAGTAGCTGGGGCCAGGATCATGGCAGGATAACGACCGCGGATGGATCCAATCTATAAGCGTCGATCCTGATCAGGCCATATCGTAGCGTATGTTGGGCGTACAGAGAGGAAGAAAGATATATGCGTTCATTGTAGAACGCAACACCATGTAAGGCGGTTAGCAGAAGCGCGGGACGCGTTCCACACGCGTCGAGCCTGCCCTAATGCTCGGCATCGAAAGGATACTCCGGCATCAACTCCGACGTCACCCGCGCCACTCGCGACAACCGCCAAAACGCATCCAGACCCGAGCGGTGCAGACGCGCAGTGTCCAGACGAGCGCATACAGCGACAACAACCCAACAGACGGCCCGCATCTGCTGTTGCTCCTCCTGTATTCCTCTGCAGGCTGCCTGTGGGACGCGCAAACGCGTCTGGTCGTTGTAAATGAACATGGCGGACGCCTTCAGGGATGTCCCTGAATTCTTCGAGGTGTGCATATATTTTACTCCAGTGATCGCGAGCATCTGTATGCTAATATCCCTCGCAGGTGGAGCTGGGTGAATCTCTTCTATCAAGAACAGAGTCACTGCAATCTTTTCGTGAACTTGGGCCGCCCGATCTGTGCCATGTCGTAAAGAGCACCGGGAGGAACGGCCAAAAGGACGTACGTGGAGCCCTCAACCGCCAAGACCGTATACTAACCTGCATATAGTCGGGCTCATACCACTATGTCTCTGGCGTTGACGCGTCCTCATCTGCGTCCCTCGCTGCATACCTCAACTCGTTGACCTACTCGTTGGACGAGCCCGGCAGCTGGTTCGGTGCAAAGCAGCCCTGGAAGCTGCGGAGCGGGACCTACTGGTTCGTCACTACACTAAGGGGATCAGAAGTACAAGAACTCACTACGGCCGTAGCTGCTTCAATGCCTTTTCCCGTGTCGATACGCGCGTAGACGTCAAGATACCTGGTGGTGTATCTGCATACATTATTGACTTGCATGGCGACCGGCATGAGGCGACACCTGAACTCTGGCAGGAGACGTACCTCTCCGCAGTGCTACGATCAGTGCTGTATGCGGAAGACCAAAGCTACCGGCTCGCCGGTTATCGCAAGCTAGACCCGGTCACGACTCCTGAAGGGGAGCTCAGGTTTCTGCAGGCCGCGGAGTCATTGTTCTTCCGAGGTACGGCTTGTGGGTATCATTTATTATCCTTATATGCTCATCTGCTTGTCTGTTCTAGGCTGGCAACTCGGTTCCGACCCTGAAATTCAAGTTGCTTCATCCGTGTCAAACCATCTGGTATCCGGCCTTCTGAAGTACTTTGGCGACAGCGGTCGCTGGCAACCGCTCGCAAACCTGTTTGAGAAACTGTACGTGCGCGAACCGGAAGTTGCCTCACTCCTGGCAAAAGCATATATTGGCATGAGTACGTCCTGTGCTGATCTCTTTTCAGTGTGATACTGACTGTTCTTGATAGATGAGGAAGTGCGAGCAATCCAGATCGCCGCCGCTGCGCTCGAGTCAAATCCCAAAAGCTGGACCACCTTGCACGTGCAAGTAGACTTCCTGGTCGGCAAAGGCAAGCTTGACTGGGCCGTCAAGCTGGCAAAGCAGGCTGTCAACTCTGCGCCGAGCGAGTTTGTCACTTGGGCGAAGCTGGCGGAGGTGTACTGTGAGATGGGGTCGTTTGAAGCAGTCCGTGACATGCCTGCCGTACTTGCTTATTGTTACTGACTTTCGCGCTAGGCTTTGCTGACCCTGAACTCGTGTCCAATGTTCACATACAATGAACGGGATCATCACCGCATGCCAACACCGGCCCGCACCCATCTGCCCGTCAAGCACTTTATCACTGAGTCCGGTATTCTGGACACTGCCGATTCGGAGACTACCACCTCCGGCACCGACGCCGATCCGGCTCTGCTTCGCTTACCGGCACCAGGTCTGCGTGGCACCTTCGCTAAGGCATACTCGGTTCTCGCCAAGCTTGTCGGTCAAATAGGCTGGGACGAGCTACTGAAGACCCGAAGCGGTGTGTTCGTGATGGAAGAGGAATACAGGAATGTAAAGGCGATGGGCGAGATAGAGGGAGCAACACTGGTCGAGGAGGAGGAGGATGCTGACGAAGAAGTTGATGAAGGTGCAGATGACAATGCCAGCACGACTGCCTTGCGCGGCAAGCAAGAGCTCGGTCCGAATGGCGAAAAGCTTAGCGCTGAGCTGCCCCCGCCTCCTGCTGACCACTCCATTCCACCGCCGGAACCCGCGGATCCAGTGGCAAGCGGGGACATTCCCACGATCAAAATTTCCGTCGCCGAACCCGATGCCGAGGCCAAGGCAAACGGTGCGCCAAATGGACAAGGACCTATCAAGCCAAAGGCCACTGCCGAGCATCAGGAGAAGGATAAGGGCAAGAGGAAGAGCGTGCCGGCCGGAGAGGTTGCGAAGGGATTCTCGTTCACGAACAAGAGGCTATGTGAGAGATGGCTGGACAATCTGTTCATGGTGCTTTATGAGGTGCGCCCCAAGTAGCTTGCCGCAATTTGCAAGTCCTCACTTCTGATTGTAGGATCTCCGCATCTGGACCATCTTCCGCGCCGAAGTGGCGCACTTCAAAACGCAGCATGTCGCGTATCGCAAGACCGGTACCGAATGGGAGATTCTGGGTGACCTCGGTCTTCGCTTGCACCACAAAGAGGAGGCGAAAGAGGCATATCAGCGGTGCCTGGATGCTAAGTTCTCCGCGCGAGCGTGGAGCAAGCTGCTGGAGATGTATGCAGAGGAGGGCGAGCTGCAGAAGAGCTTGAATGCAGCTATCCGCTTGAGTGCCTTCCAGCAGAGATGGTACATGGAGATGGCCGTACGCTCTTGATACTACAGATGCTGTGTTCCGTATTGACATCCTACGCAGTATCCAACCGACGTCGCGCGATGGCTCTACAAGCTCTCCTCACAATACGGCATGGCCAAGCTCGCAAACACGCTTATCAGCATGGGCCTGCCCGAGGGTATCTTCGGCATAATGCAAGGGTACCTCCAGTACGGCGACGTCTTCCGCGTCGAAGGTTACGACTGGTAAAACACTGTTGAACTATGTTTTCGTTATTTACTTGGGCGTGAAGGTTTCTTTCGCGTAAATACATACCATTCCCATTCCGTGTCACTACTGTGCCAGCGCGATGAGGCGGAGCGCTTCCAAGATAGGGAGTATCATCCTTATCCCGTCTCACGATATGACGACGACTGCTTGCTCTGGTACCATGACAATCCCTCTGCCTACAGAATTACTCTTACTCGTTCTTGATGATATCCACGGCGCGAAAGATCTGACATCGCTGCTGTCTCTATGTCTTGTGAATCGGCACTTTGCAGTGCTCACCCAGCCGTACATCTACCGCGACAGCAACCGTCACGACCGTGTCCAAGGCAGCTCGCGCAAGTTCCTTCAGCTGCAGCTGACCCTCTTGAAGAATGCTCGCCTCCGATGCCTCGTGAAGTACATTCGTCCTCTCCCAAATATGTACCGCTCCAAGTGGAATATACCTGCTATCCTTCGCCTGGTGACGAGGAACCTACAAGGAATGCGGAGCATCGTCGACCTGGATTACGCAGCGAACGCTGACTTCATACGTTGCTCACCACTACACAACCTTCCTTGCCAGCTCGAGCGCCTCTGCATCTTTGCATATCTAGAAGAAGATGTATTTGAAACGCTGAACGAGCAACCAAGCCTCCGCCGTCTCTCCATGCTCGACATGGGGCCAGAATCGAACGAAGCAGCCCTGGTACCGGCACTCGACCGCACCATCTTCCCGAGCACCGTCCCTGCACTCGAGGAGTTGATCGCCCCGTTTGAGCTTGCTTACAGGCTGCTTCCTGGTCGGACCATCCGACATCTTTCCGTGCCAAGTGTGCTGGAGGACTTGCCGGCCATCCGCCTCGCCGGGGCGATCACTACCGCTCGACGGCCGCTCGAGTCACTGCACCTGCACACCTATTCCTTCGACACTTTGGAACGAACACTTCCGGTTCTGCTTCAAGCGACTCCGCGGCTGTCGGTGCTGAGTCTCGATTTTATCGAGATCCGAAATCAACCCGTGCGATCCGCATCTCACTGTGCCTTCGTGCTGAGCTAACCATATGCAGACGCTCGAGCGACTCAATTCGCCCGCCGGGATCTTCCTCTTCACTTCTGTGCCGCATCTCGCCCGACTCCACCTGCGGTTCACATTCCGCTCGGGCCTTCTTCAAGAAGACCACCAGGTGTTTCTGGACAGCTTCAAGCGGGTATGTCCCAAGCTGGGCGAGATCACGCTCAGTAGCATGCTCCGCGGTGAGAGCGTGACGTACGCCAGAGCCAGGCTGCTGGGCGGAGGAGAGAAGTGGGAAAAGGTGAAAGTCGTGGCTCGCAACGAGTGGGCTTTCTATGCGGCGCATGGCTGACCGCAGAAGTTGTTGTTGTGGTCCGTCTTTGGATGGTACTCGGTTACCGCCTACAGTAGCAATCCATGTCCCAGATAGACACATTCCTATCAATTTGGAAGAGTTCCTTAACCTCTTCGGTGCTAATGTACGAAATGTGTCCCACGCTCCGCCTCATTGGACGTGAAGCACCATACAGTAATAGACTCCGTCAGATCCTGCCAATAAGAACGATAATCTGTGCAATAGTGTTGTCCAGCTCAGCTCGGCTCAGTTTTGGCTCATTGGTCAGCGACTCGGATGAGCAACGTCATTTTGCCAGAGCTGGAGCCGAGCCATTTAAGCAACTTGGCTCGCAGAGCCGGCTCAAGCCTCAGGTTGCCTCTACGCCGACTCGATTCGGCTTTTCTCGTCATTTCACTTGAGATGGAGCCGAGAACGGATTCGGCTCGGATCCCAGCGGATTTGGCTCAGCTCCCTCGCGGCTCGGCTCGACTTCAAGTCGGCTCGGAGCCCGAGCCTGGACAGCACTATTACACAGGAACCACGCGACTCGGCACCCTTAGTGAGCCGCTTTCTACTACGGACGAAAGTGGACCAAATGGCGAGTACGGCCAGTTCTCGGTCGTGGTCCAGTGCGGTCTCGGATTTGATGATAGGCCCAAGACCGCTTGATGTCAAAAGTGGGTGACCGACCTGAACCGCTCCTCGACTGGTACTTCTGGCACGTGACCACCTGAAAAGAAGACGCGTTGAGTTGTGTACTCCCCGCAAAATTGGTGCCGAGTCGCGCTTTGGCACAAAGCGTTCCGTCCGGTGCTGCTTTTCATAGACTCCCTCGCTACAGCTTCCTGAATCATACCCGAGCGAGCGATATATCCTATACCCTGTTGGTGTATCCGACAGCACAATCCCACCACGACGTACGCGGACATGCCGAGGAGGAAGGTCACCAAACGAGCCAAGGCCGGGAAGGCGACCACGCATAAGTCCCAGCATGTTGTCGAGTTGAGCGAAGACCTTGGCGCACCTATTAAGGTCACGCTGCACAGTGTGCGGCTCCAGGATACGGTCACCGGTTGGATTAGTGTCCGCTGTCTTCCCACCGAACTCCTTCTGATGATCTTCACCGCCATTCTCCTGGACGATCCTCCTGCCCACAAGACACGGGTCAAGCTCACACACGTCTGTCGCGCGCGGCGCACCGTCGTCATCTCTTATGCACCATTGTGGAACCGGATTGTCTTCTTCTCTCCTGGAAAGGTACGGGACCGGGGACGGATGGCGGAAATAGACTTTGAGCGCGCGATGATATGCGACGATCCGGATGGGATCCCTGGGCCGGAGCCGATAGTCATTGTTGGTCGATTTCCTCCTCGAGCAACGCGCGCTTGGCCTCCGAAGACTGGCCATTACGGAACAGAGGTACAGTATGCAGCACTACGAGAAGCACAAGGGACGATGCTGTTCGCAGACGCGGAAGAGGTCGCTCTCAACCTGCACTGGGATTGTATGATGTAATGTCCGACTCTGCGGAGTTGACCCGCCCCAAGCTGGGGAGCCCGGCTGGAGACCGCCCAGCGAGGAAGCAGCGGGTCAAGGGGCCGTCGCCGGCCCCGATCCTCCCCTAACACAGGAGATCAGGATGGAAAGACTCACCATGGCTGTATGGGAGATACTGGAGAGCGGTGGGAAGGTGTACGTATATTCCACCCTGTCTATGGGACCGCGGAATCACACTAGCTACCACGACGTCGAGGATCCCGTTTACCAGTTCTGACGAGTTGTACGTTGGGAGACCACGGTGGACGCCATACAGGAGAAGGAGAGCACTCGGACGAGAGTAGCACCTGTACCCGGGCACACCAGTGGCAAGCTGAGCATGCGCGGCATAGATCTCGGTATGGGGGTGCGGCCCGTTAATTCATTGATCATTGATAGACCGACTAGAACTTGGTGCTGAATTGCATGCGTCACGCCTAATCTTCGCTTTCCCCTCCAACGCACCTCCGGCCGACCCGGCCCCACCGCACGCGCCCGCCGGTTCCCGCTGAGTCTAAAGCTCTAAAACACATCAACCCTCAAGTACTCCCTCCCGCCCCTCTCGAGCAAGCCGATGATCCTCTCGCCATCCACGAACAGGCCTGTGTACAGCCCGGGCACGTCCATCTGCCTCGCGACCGCCGCCAGCCCGCTCTCGACGGGGGCGACGAAGACGTCCTGCGTGCGGAGCGTGGCGGGGCGGAGGGAGAGGCGCTCTTCGGCTGGCTGGCGCGGGGGCGCGGGGGGCGCAGCGCCGGCGTTGGGGAGAGGGGCGAGGGGCGCGGCCGGGGTGAAGGGCGCAAGGGCGGGCATGTCGTCCTCGTCGCCCGAGTCGAACTGCTCGATCTCGTCATCAGCGGGGAAGACGGCGTCCTGCAGGTTGGCGAACCCCTCCCAGCCATCCTCATCCTCGTCCTCGTCCCCACCACCACCGCCCTCGCCGTCTTCCTGCTCCCCATCCCCATCCCCCCCGTCCTCGTCCCCGTCCTCTTCCTCTTCAGAACCAGAACCAGAATCAGAATCAGACAGATCCTCCCAAGCGCCCTCGAACCCCAGTGCCAGCTCCCCGCCCCACGTCGGTTCAGGGAACAGAGCGCCCTGGACGACGTCTATCCCCTGCCCCTCCTCCTCGTCGCCGTCGCCGTCGCCGTCGTCGCCGTGCTCTTCCCCCGCCGCCGCCCCCCGCCGCCGCTGGGCCGTGCGAGCCACTCCCGCTGCGGGCGCGGCTGGCCCTCCCCCCCGCTCCTCCAGCGCCGTGCGCTGCTCCCACGCCACGCGCCTCGCCATGACCGGATTGAAGTCCCAGACGGTGACTCTAGTCCACACGAGGTCCTCCAGGCCGCCCACGGCCCCTCCCCCGGCATGCGCCGCCGCGGCGGCGAGCTGCGCCTGCGCATGCAAGTGCGGGGGCACGAACGGGACGCCCGTGACGTAGCGATAGCCGTGGACGTAGCACACGTACCCGGGCGGACTGTGCAGGCGGTCTGTTACGCGCGCGCGCGCGGACCACGCCGGCCAGGGGAAGACGAGCACGCCCTTGGCGTCCCGTGTGGGGCCGGCGGAGAAGGGGGTGTGCGGGCCCGGCTGGTGGGGGCCCGGCTGCTGCTGGGCGAAGCGGGTGGGGTGGCGCAGTGGCTCGAGCAGCGTCGGGAGGAGCACGAAGACCATCAGTTCGTCCGCTGTGTCGGGGGGCGTGTCGAGGGTGAGCGAGAGGGCGAGGAGACGGGCGCTCGGGGAGGGGTAGAACAGCTCTGGCCCGTCCGCTGCGCTCCCTGCACCTGCGTCTGCTCCTTCATCTTCATCTCCCTCTCCCTCTCCCTCTCCTCCTGCGTCTCCCCTCTCCCTCCGGTAGCCAAACGGCCCCTCCGCCGGGCTCGGGTCCGAGCGCGTAAGCACACTCAGGATCCGCGCCGTGCTGGGCCGCAGCGCGGGCAGGAGGAACCGCGCTTTCTTCGTGAGTGTCGGGCGGGGGGGGTCGGTGCCGACCCCGTGGTGCGGGTCGCTCGGGGACGGGGAGGGCGGGAAGGCCGCGAAGGTGGCGGTGGCGGGTGTGGTGTCCGTGCGTGCGGGGCCCGAAGTCGGAGCCGAGGCTGTAGGGGCAGCAGGGGCAGCAGCGGCGGCGCCGAGCGGGGGGAGCGTGCACACCTCGAGCGCGCCCGTGTCCGTCCCGGCGAGGACGAGGGCGTCCTCGGCCAGCAGGCAGAACGTCTTGGGCGCCTCTCCGCGGTCCACTGGCCTCCTCCCGCCGCTGTCCTGGAGCGGGTCCGGCTCGCCGCTGTACACCGCCCGCAGCTGGCCGGTGCGCCAGTCCCACAGGACCAGCTCCTCGGAGACGTCGCCCCTGAGGTGCTGCGGGGTGCGCTCTGAGGGGAGGAAGAGGCAGGCAAGGGTGCCCCCGCACACCTGCATGAGGTACGAGTAGGCCGTGCTCCGCCCGGGCTGCTGCTGGTGCTGCTGTGGCCTGTCGTCCCTGCAGGTGTGGGTGAGGATGGGGTGCTTGGCGGCCGGGTGGGGGCGGCCGGAGGAGAGGGTGAGCAGGTGGATGCGGAAGCGGGGTGCTGTGTGGAGGGGCGGGCGTTTCTCGACGAGCACGACGAGGTCGGCCGCGGGGGAGAGGGTAAAGTCGCTCCATGCGCAGTCGCGGCCGTCTGCGCGCCAGAGCCACTCGCGCGTCCCGCGCTGGGAGAGCGCGCTGGGCAGGTGGAGGACGTGGAGGGCGTCTGTGCGGGATTGAGTGGTGGTGTGCGGGCGGGGGAGGGCGAGGCCGCGGACGAAGAGGGAGCCGTAGAGCTCGTAGGTGGAGCCTGTGTTCTGGGGGAGCGGGAGGAGGGCCGAGTAGGCCGGGTCGGGGAGGAGGGCGCGCCAGCGGGCGGCGTGGGCGAGCAGCCGCGTCAGCCGCTCGCGTGTCGGCAGGGCTGAGGAGGTTGGGGAGAGGGCGTGGAGGGAGAGGGCGGTGCGGTACTGGAGCAGGGTGGAGTGGGTGATGGTGGCGTGGAGGCGCTTGCACACCTGGGATGCGTGGTCAGGGGGAGGATGAGGCCGCCCGGGGATGCACATACCTGATGGCACGCGGCCAGGCTGGCCAGGTCGAGCTCGGCCAGCACATGCTCCAGCAGCTCGGCCGGCAGCGTCGTCAGCCGCATCTTCTCTTGCAGGCTGCGCTGGAGAGGAGAGGAGAGAGCGGCGGAAGGGGAGCGTGAGGGCGCGGATGCGGCCAGTGAATGACGGAGAAATAGCACAGCCACACACAGCGAAGGGACGGCCCCTAACTCAAGGCGGGCTGCGACTCTGGGCACCACCCAGTCGCCCGTCCACTCACCTGCGCCTGCTTCGTTCCACTGCTGCTGAGCTGCACACGGCTTCTTCCCTGCCCGCTCGACCCTTCCCCCACCGGATCCTCGCCACTTGACGACCGGACGGTGAACCGCGCACTGCACTGTAGCAGCGTCCGCACCTCGCACCTCGCACCTCAACCCGCCGTCCCCCGTCCCGCCCTGCCCTCCCCCCATCCACCAGGCAGCGCCGCTCCCACCCAAGCAAGCACGATGATCTTCCCCAAGTCGCCCTCGACGCACCCGCAGCTCCTCTTCGCAAACTTCAACCAGGACTTCTCCTGCGTCTCCGTCGGCACACGCCAGGGCTACTCCATCACAAACTGCGACCCCTTCGGCCGCGTATTCACAAAGCGTGCGTCCCTGCCCCCTCTCCCTCTCCATCCTTCACGAGCGGGCCATGTGCTGATAGCAAGAGCAGAGGACGGCGCGACAGGCATCGTAGAGATGCTCTTCTGCACCTCCCTCGTCGCCCTCGTGGGCGCCGCCGACCAGCCCAGCTCCTCCCCGCGCCAGCTCAAGATCGTCAATACAAAGGTGAGCCGCCCAACCTCACTGTCTCCCGCACATCCCCCCCGCGCCAGGAAAGACGCACTGACCCCCCCCTCCCCCTCTCCCACAGCGCCAATCGACGATCTGCGAGCTGCTGTTCCCCACGACGATCCTCTCCGTCAAGCTGAACCGCAAGGTGCTCGCGGTCGTGCTCGAGGCGGAGATCTACCTCTACGACATCAGCAACATGAAGCTTCTGCACGTGATCGAGACGAGCCCGAACCCGCACGGTGCGCCCGTTCCCCGCCTCCCTCCCTCTCCCGTGCTCGCCGGGCTGGTGCTGATGCCGTGTGCCGTGTGCGCGCGCGTGCTGCAGCAATCTGCGCCCTCTCGCCCTCCTCCTCCGCCTGCTTCCTCGCCTACCCCTCCCCCATCCCCTCCCCCTCCAGCACCTCCACCTCCCCGCCCTCCTCCGCCCCGCAGGCGCAGAACGGCGACGTGATCGTCTTCTCCCCGCTCACCCTGTCCATAACGAACGTGGTGCACGCGCACAAGTCGCCCATCTCCTGCCTCGCCCTCTCCTCCAACGGCCAGCTCCTCGCCACCGCCAGCGAGAAGGGCACCATCATCCGCGTCTTCTCGCTCCCCGGCGCGCACAAGGTCGCCCAGTTCCGCCGCGGAACGCGCGAGGCTCGCATACACTCGATGAACTTCAACAACGTCGCCACCCTCCTCGCCGTGTCCTCGGCGAGCGAGACCGTCCACGTCTTCCGGCTGGACGACCGGCGCGCGCACGCGAGCGTCGCGGGGCGCAGGGGGGGCGGGCAGGCGCCTGCGCCGGCGCCGGCGGGCGCGGGCCCGGGCCCGGCTCAGCCGCACGGCCCGGGACCGGCGGGGGAGGAGGACGCGGAGAGCGCGCGGAGCGGCGGGGGCAGTGGCGCCGTCGAGGGCGGGGGCGCTCCGCCGGGGGAGAAGCAGGCTGTTTCGCTCACGTGCGTCCTGCCGCTTGCGCTGTCAACCCGCCTGGGGGCCCCTACTGACCTGACCTGACCTCTGCTGCCCCGCCCCTTATGCACTCTCGCTCTCTCCCCGCACGGCCCGTCCCGCTCGCGCGCTCGATCGTCCCACCCTCGCCTCATCCGATCCAACCCAACCCAACCAACCCAACCCAACCCACCCAACCCACCCAACCGAAACCGAAACCGAAACAGCGGCATGCTCTCCCGGCGCTCGCTCAAGCTCGCGGGCGGCCTCGTCGGCCAGGTCGGCAGCATGCTCCCCATCCCGAGCCAGGTGTCGGAGATGTGGGAGCCGGCGCGCGACTTTGCCTCGCTCAAGCTGCCGGGCGGCGCGGGCAGGTGTGTCGTTGCGCTCTCCGGGTGCGTTTGCGTTTGCGTTTTCCTTCAACCCTAACCCTCCCCCCCCTCGGCTGGTGGCCGGTTGTGCAGCGGCTCCAGCAGCTGCAGGCCTAGGCGGGGTTGTGCGTGTCGATGAGCGAGCGGGCGCTGACGGTGATGGTGATGGTGCTATGTCGTAGGACGATGCCGCAAGTGATGGTCATCTCCTCCGACGGCTACTTCTACGCGTACAACATCGACCTCGAGAACGGCGGCGAGTGCGTGCTGATGAAGCAGTACAGGTGAGCCTTTGCGCTGTCATCAGCCGAGAGGAGGGTGCTGATGGACAGCAGTCTGATAGATTCGGGGGATGATACGGCGGGGGAGTAGGACGGCGTTTTGCCGGCAGGCAAGGACATTGCGCACTGCTTTGACGAGGCGCTGAAGCCAACCACGCTGTGCGGGGGTGCGGGGGTGCGGGGGTAGCTGGAGGACGGGAAGAGCGGAGGCACGGCATACGCGACGATTCTTCGATTTTTCGATTTTGCCTTTTTTACACTATCATGGGCATACCCCTGGATATATCCGGAGATGACGAGTCGGGCATGGGGCGTGTACGGTATTCTATCTGTGCTATTTGATCGGGGAAGCGTTGAAGATGAGGTGCGCGCATTGTGCTCGGGCCGTCATTTCGAGTTTCCGAGTTTGGGACCTCGCCCTTTACGACCTGCCGCCTCGTCTACAGCATCCTATCCGGCCTCTCTATACAGCTCATCAGAACGCGTGAACGGCAGCCTACTCCTATGGCGTCCGTGCTGGAAGAAGCCGGTAATGTAGTGGTTCCCTTGACCGCGGGCAGCCGTATATGTACGCCACGCGACTCCGAGCAACTCTTGTAGTACGGTGGTATCGAGCGGGCGGCTCTCGTCGTGGCTTGTGTCGATACCGCAAGAGCGAGGCCGGGAGCTGCCGCCGGTCAATAGTTTCCGTCGCCAGGGCCAGGCGCTGGGACGTTCTCCCCGAGGATGAACAGCATCTGGTCCTTCTTCACACGTGTCACGACTCGCAACCGCGTGCGCTTCGGGGAAAGGTAGCCCTCCGAGCGCTTCGTGCACTCCTGCGTACGTCTCTTCAGCTATCGCCAACCTCTGGAGGCCACGGCCGTGCTGTCGAACCGTCGAACGGGGGCTGTGATGGGCCAACTGCTCCAGCATTTTGTCGCGGAACTCAAGCTGCGCGCTCGGGTAAGGTAGAGGACAATAGAATGCATGTACTACGCCAAGGTTTGCGCTGTTGTTTTGGAACGCCATCAAAGTCGCACGCTCGCAGGCTGCCAAGCATTGGATGACCGGCTGAACTCGCTTCCACTCCTCCCATTATCCACTTTCCTCAGCCCGATGCTGAAGCCCGTTTCCCAAGTCTCATTGCTTGGTCATTCTAGAGCACCATCGATTCTACATACAGTACTCTTGCTATCTTGCTAACCCTGTCCGTGCTCCCTTGGTAGAAGTCCGCCCGCGTGCTCCTCGTGTCACGCCCCCCCTGCTTCGCCAACGAACCAAGGGTGTCCCAATATGCATATCTCCGAAGGGCTCAACGGCGACAGCCGGACCCATCTCTGAGCGCACTCTAGGGACTTCACGTGAATGGGCTGTCGGTAGTTCTTTCCATATATGTAGACCGCTCGACCGCTCGAGGGCAACTCTCGCACAACGCGCGCCAGTCGTGCTCTCTTACCTACAATCAAAAGGGGTGGATGCTTGGTAGGGGTCTCGTTGGATGAGTGGAAGTCGACCCCGAAACAACCATGGGCTGTGAGCTCAAGGAGGTGATTAAGGTGCTGTGGGTCCAACCCAAGTGCAATCTCAGTTGCATCTGCAGAGGATTCCTGGACATGCATCCCGCACAGCGGCATATCTCTCTTCTGTGATAGCAACCTTGCACAGTCCACTCGCACGCGTCAAAAGGAAAGGAACGATTATGTCCTTTGGGCCGGGGATACCATCGAGATTAATCGCTCGTAGTGCCCAGGGTTGCTTGTCTAGCGCGTCCAGGATGAAGGGCATGGGTTGAGGATCGATGAGCGTCCCCGTCACGTAACAGTTTTGTTGCAGACGGAGAGCAGAAAGGTTGGGACTGTTGAGGAGACTCAAAAGATGCGCATCAGGGATTTCATCGGGTGGCCTGAGGGCGAGCATTCTCAGGTAGAGAAGAGTGAGGGGGTGATCCTCCGACGCGGAAGGCAGAGAGCTTGACGCCGGAAGCCGACCGGGTTATCACCACCTCTTCTAGGTTGTGCAGAGACCTCAGTAGCCTGAGAAGATCATCTTTACCGTTCAGATTAAGTTTCACCGTGTTCAGCCGCAATACCCGCAAGGTCTCCGGAAGATCGAATGTAAGTGTTGCCACCGAGAGAGATAGGACCCGGAGGGTGGGTGATGAATGAACGATGTCCTTCAGTAATGATGTAGCCTCTGCGGAACCTGTGTTGGGCGGACCCATCCGTAATCCCAGTCGAATCCCAGTCGAGCTCTTCGATTCTCTCGAGCGGGATGGATAAGTCGCAGTGATTGTAGATGAGATCGAGGATTGCGAGGGTCATACGTCGAAAGCGGAGTGTCCCAAGACGAGGACGGGTGGACGGGCCCAGCACGAGGGCGAGGTAGGCTTCAATTTCCGGCTTTCTGGTTTGGGGATCTAGGCCATTGGGCGCCCTGGTCCTTGGATAAGTGAGAGGGTATGTCCCTGCTCGTTCCGAAGTGATGGTGACGTCCAGACCTTCGCATATCGCGGCACGCTCGAAGTCCAGTTCTGTCATCCGGCCCCGGTCCCGAACCTTGCCCGGAGGGCGGAGGACAATCCGGCTCCAGAATGGTGCATGAGAGATGACGAGAGTGTGTCAGCCGCGACATACGTGTGTGACGCTGAGTCGCTCCTTGAAGGCTGGAGGATCGTCCAGGAGGAGGGCGGTGAAGACCATGAGAATGAGAATGAGCTCGGTGGGGAGAGATTTAATACCATAACGTCCTGCGGTCGTATTGTGGGGCCGTACACTCCCCCGCGCGTCCATGAGAGACACACAAGCGTCGTCACTCAAGCGGCTATCATGTGTTGACCCTTGCATGGGCTTCCTTCCTCGCCTTGGCTCGTTTGGTGCGCCGCGGCGCGTGTTCTTCCTGGTCACGTCCGAGTGCGTCCTAGTGGTAATTCGATCTCGGATGGACCAGCAGTCTACAATTGCACCGTTCGCTCGCGTATAATCGAGGCAGTTGACACACGGACGTGGTACGAGAAAGCAGCATGGGAAGCAGAGGTATCACGCCCGACACAGGTGGTCAACCTCAAGTCATACCGTGTCTGGAATTGTACGCCGACGACATTCCAGACGGGAGCATTTCCCGGCGGGAGCTGTTTGAATGTATGTGCTCTTGCGGTACATGCTTCTGTTCTTACACTCCGTGGTTGCTGCCAACTTCACGGACCGTAACATGCTGAAGAGTCTTTCCACGCCACATCATCCAGCCGATGGGACAGCAGAAAGACACCACTCGCGATTCTGTTGACGCGTCGACGACGCGTCGAGAAAACGTCGTTCCTGTTTACTAGGCGCGGGAGTATCTTGCTTTAAACTTCGTCGGGCCGGCGGGCATGCTACAACGCCACGTAGCTCTCGCTAAAAAGCGAAATCTGCCCATCGGGTTACCAGGACAATCGAATCGAGCTATGGAGCACAGACACAAAACATGCGCCGCTGGGAGGAGCCTTCATGCTAGGGGTTGGGCTCGAACGACAGCTTGGCATCATCCCTCTCACAGCCACACCATCCGTATCAGGAATACCGATGGTCAAAGTCGTCTCCTGAAACCTCGCCGAGAATGTTGGGATGCAAAGAATCGAACATCCGACCTTCACCTCGTTTCCATGGGAGCGGCTCGGTACGGAAGGAAGTTGACCCTGGCACAGGCAGACTCGCCCGTACCGTGCTCATGACGTGACCCGATAAGGACGCGCTCGAGCTGGTATGTTCTTCATCTGTATAGCTTGTTGAGTACTTATCGCTTATCAGCGGTGATTGGTGACGCGTGCGATGATTGCCAACCTCTGGATGGACACCGTTGGACAGTAAACCTTTCCAGCGGCAGTTTCATGGCTTTATATTCTCACTATCGAAAAACGCGCTATCAGCCGGTACACCTGCATCACGTGTCTGAAACATAGATCGGAGTATCCCTAGTGCCACCCACGCCATCCGCAAATAACCTGGTATCTACAAGAGATGAACACGCACGGGCGGACTGTTTCGCCATTATCGGGTATCCAGTAGCATTTGGCACGTTCCTTCCCCTTAATCGATGGCCAAAACCATCTGCCTCCCAATGGGCAGGCCCAATGTTCTATTGCACCATGCGTCTTCCTGCCACTGAGATGTACTGTTTCTGCCGCTCTTTCTATTGCAATCCATCGTTCTCCGCACGCGACGTTCATTGGCTGAAGCTACGTCAACGCTTTGATTACCCTGGACGGGCTCTTACACGCGTCCTCCGGCGGTGCCAAACCCCGTATTCAGCTAATTGCTCCTCCGATCAAGCTCATCTTGCTTGCTGGTCGATATAAAATATGATTTATGCAGATGCCGTGGACGATATCGTCACTCCTGTTCGCGATCCCTGGTGCTGGTCGCCGGGTCACTCTCTTTCATTCAACACTTCACCCTCGTTCTGGTGCAGGTCACCTTTCACCGCATTAGACTCATACGATACATCTTGCAACCAACAACCACCTTGGTCGAAACCTCGTCACTATGCGTTCCGCCACATACATCGTTCTTGCCTCGCTCCTCGCTTCTTCCGCTCTTGCTGCACCGACGGCGTTTACTCAACGCTCTGCTCCGGAATCCGAGGTCTTCAGCTCGTTACGTGCAGCTCGTGATTCCATCGACAACTGGGACCATATGGAGCCGCGCAGTCGCTTGAGAAAGGTCGGTACTGCCTTGAAGGTTGCCGGTGATATGGCGAGCGCCGCTGGCGACATCAATACTACTGGTGTCGAAGACTGGTTCCACCGCTATCTTCGTCGCGACTTCGATGAGAAAGACAAGGAATTCGACGCATACGCACGCGCTCGTAGCACGACAAATTACGAGGACGACCTTGAGAAGCGACAACTGTCCGACGCCACCGGGTTCGAAAGCGAATTGGACGGACGCGGCATTCTCGGTCTCATCGGCAAAGGCGCCGAAAAGATAATTGGCGCCGCGGCGCACTCGTCGGGAGGTGGGAACAGCAGCTCTGGCTCTTCCGGAATTGGGGGCTTCCTCTCCAGCATCTTCACGCGTGACCTGGAGGAGCGCAGCAAGAGCAGCAAGAGCAGCAAGGGGCGTTGGAGCGACATTGGCACGGGCTTGAGTGCTGCTGGCACCGCAGCTGGTCTTTTAAGTAACATCAGTACCACGAGCGTCGGCGATTGGTTTGAAGATCACCTCCGCCGTGATAAGGTCGAGGCAGAAACCGACTTAGACGAACGCGGCATCTTGGGTCTTATTGGCAAAGGCGCTGAAAAGATTATTGGCGCCGCAACACACTCGTCTGGTGGCGGGAATAGCAGCTCATCCACGGTCGGGAGCATTATATCCAGTATCTTCAAGCGCGATCTTGAGGAGCTCGACTATCCATTGCCCCGCGGATTTGAGGACGACGAGTTTGATCTGTATTCACGCCGTATGGAGCAGGATGGGAGCGACCTGGACGAACGCGACGACATCGGAGCCGAGGCGTCTGATCTATACGACCGCGAGCTGCTGGAAGATGACGGCGAGCTCAAAGACCGTCAACTTCGCGGTTTGATTAGCCTATTCACTGGCATAGGCCGAATGGCCGGTGGTGCTGCACAGGGTGCGTCCGCCGGTGCAAAGGCGGTCAAGGCAGCGACGAAGATGGCCAAGGGTGAGGCCAAGCACCCTGCCGACAGCAGCACGAACACGACGAGTCAACCCGTTTTCATTCCTTCCGTTGAGATGAGGGATCTCGAGGAGCGCGTCGTACGCAACATCCGCTTTGGCACTGCGAAACTTCCCCCAGGACTTCACAACGGTAGTCGCAACTCTACCATCATCATCCCACAGATTCACACGGGTGAAACCCTGGCGTAGATGTGAGACCGGCCAGTGATACTAGTTTTATCACAGAGACTGAGCGGAGAAAGGTGTGCCATGACGATTAGTACCTCAGAGTGGTAACCAGATTATACTGCACTAGGCTATTAAGGCGCCCTGATCGAATATTGCGCCTATTCATGACCGGCTGGCTAGGTAGTAAGAGAACAGTCGAGGATGGCCAATAAACAATGATGATCACTTATCCATCCCTGCTTGCGCGGCAGCTCAACGGATTTGATCAGCTTCGCCTTGAGTGGCGGCATCCTGTCAGGTCGACTCAACAAGAACTTGTCGAACCGACCGTGCGGGAACCTTTTCTGAGTCCAGCCCCAGGTCATGGCATCTTCATCTCCGACTCCAAGATCCCACACGTCACTGAGCTCAAACTCATCCGCAAGATGTTCATCAGAGGGAGCATTGGCGTTGAGATCACCACCAATGATTCCACAATGAACGATGTCTCTCCTGAGTTGTGACGCGATATCCTCAAGCTGCAGCCTGCGTGTTCCGGAATTGTCCATGGACTCCAGATGTGTATTCCCCACACGCACAAGAGCAGTGGCAGCGTCCGGACCCAAGTCGAACGGTAAGTCGACGAAGATTGCACGGCGCCCCATGTGACTATGCCTGAATGACATCAGGAAAGCGGCGGATAGAACAAGGTTCTTGGAGACCAGCGTGATACAATCGTAGACTCGAGTTTCGATATCTCCAGGCGCAATTACAATCCAATTATCGCGGATCCAAGCACGAGCTAGCAAGGATTGAAATAGAGGACCGTGGAACTCTGATGGGCATAGTCAACACTCCGGCTCTCAACCAGTGGAAGGCCGGCAGCCGACTGCGCACCTTGAATGCAGATAATCGCCCTCTGCTCCGCCTCGTCTGACTCTCTCAACAATTTCTTCAGATTTCGCTTCAACAGATCAAGACAAGGAGCAAGACGCTTCTCTGCACCGTCCCAGAGGCCATTGATATTCCACGTGAAGAGGAGGAGACTGCCTCCTGACGTATTCGCACCTGAGTCAAGAGCTTGTTTGTCCCATGTTTTGGCTGGACGATTGTAGACAAGTGGATGTAGAGCGACGGTGTTCATGATTGTGGAGACGTGCCCGAACGCGATTGGATGGAAAGACGATACGAGTGCAATCAAGTGCCACGTCAGCATCATGATCCGTGCGGCGGAAGCATTTGGGTTTTAACTTGTTGATGCCAGCATTAATGGTGTAGACTCGCTGGCTTCCGACATCATCCTGAGCACAGGAACTCGCATGAGTGCATGTAATTACAACCGATTGTATTCCAACTAAGAACAAATTGAACTCAGGACATAGCTCTTCGCACCAACCTGAGGGCACGGGGGGTTTGGACCTTTCCGTACGCAGCATACGTGAGTGAACTGGTGACTTATCTTAGTGCCCTAGTCCTACATGGATGGTCTCTTCTCCTACTCTGCCTCTTTTTGTCTGGATAGTTGCAAGCTTATGATGAACAACAAGATTGTCCTCTCTGACTGAACTCCAAAGTGGCTCTCGTACTTCTGTTCCCAATCATTGCCCCTTCCACGTAGCTGACTGTTCTCGTCTGAGCAAATCAGGCATGTCTAACCCACAAAATGCTCGGCCCATTCCTGGTGCAGCTCCAAGCTCCAGCTCCAGCTCCACATTGTCCAGCGGAAACGTGATGTCGTCTGGCTCGGGAAACGGAAGTGTGATCGTCATTGCCCGGGCTGCCGCATACACTTCTTCCGCGATACGGATATAGTCGGATCGATTTAAGAGGAAGGGTAAGACTAGCATGTTTTCGTGCTGAAAAAGACCACAGAGTTTAGTTTCCTCGAGCTTCCAACTGTGCTCATCTGTGGCGGCCAATACGTCAAGGAAGGGCGAAGACTCGCTTGCAGGCCGTTGCCGGTTTTCGGTGTCATCCAGATGCATTGATGTCAGTTTTGGACAATACAGCTGCCGCAAAAGTACATCATCGCGGTAGCCATACATCATACATATGTCCAATGTGGTTCGCCCACATACACCTCCTCGTACCAATTAGCACATGGTAGAACCAGCTCGGCTCTCTCTGTGCACAACGGACGAAATTTCACCGCTGGCCTATATCCCAATGTTCCGGCCCCACATAAGTACACCCTTCTTCCACTCTTGGCCCTTCCATCCGAGTCGCTCAGCAGTTTCGTTGCGTCGTCGACTTCTCCAGCTGTACTCCCCAGTAGCTCTCGCAATTCAACGCCTAGACGGTGGATCCTGAACGTCGAGTACGGTGATTTGATTTGTCCGAGAAATTCGACATTCCGGACCTCTTGGTCGGTGATCTCGTTTTGAGTCGATTGTAATCCAAGTGCGCGCTTCACCTCATCTTCGCTCAATGGGAATGCGATCTCTTCCAACGCAGGGAACGGCATTGTACTGGTCATTCCGCGGAGCGCAGCATAGGTCTCTACCGAGATGCTCAGCCTCCGGATACCATTGGCTCGTTTCAGGAGGAAAGGTGTGAGCTTCTCCTGTTGAGTAATGCCCTCGAACTTGATTTCCTCAAGATTCCAGATGTGCTGGTCAATCGCGGCCAAGGTGTTGGTGATGGGCGAATGATTGATCCGCGGCCACTCCTGATGCTCTTGGTTCTTCGTATCATCCAGATGCAGCGCTCTAAGCTTCGGGCAATCCAGCTGCTGCAGGAAGACTGCGTCTTGATTGTCGTCCAACGGGATCAAGGCCAGCGTATGCAGTTCGGGTAGACTGATCTTATCCATGGCTGAACGGTTTGTTCCTGATGACAGGAGTCCAGAATCTGGTAGACGATCGAGCAGCACAAGCTCTTCCAAGTGCTGCAGGGGCCTTAACATGGAATACAAGTTGTTGCTATTGTCCAGATTCATCGCTCGTAGTTGCATCTTGCGCAGGGTTGCTGGAAATAGATTTGGTATTGTGAATGACGTTAGCTGAACGACCTGTAACGAAGACTGCGATGTGATGATGTTGGAGATGAGATGTCTTGCCCTCGTTTGCAAGTACGCAGAGGCAAACCAGCCAGGTTCAAAATATATCTCCTTCAGCTGGTTGAGCGTTGTCGGGAAAGACCAATGTGTCTCAATCAGGTCGAGTAGAGAGCGAGAGACGGGACCGAACCGGAGAATCTGGAGACGGCTCCTAACATCCGCATTTAGAGCGCCAGCGATATAAGCGACTAGTTCTTCCCGCTCTTTCTGCACGACGGCCATCCGTTGTTCATGATGTGTTCCCGTCGCAAGACCTCGCCGTGTTTCCGATGCAATGGTCACGTCCAGTTGCGGGCAGATCAGGGCGCGCTCGAAGTCCAGGCGTGTCATCATGATGCGATCTCGGACCGACTCGGCTGGTCGGAGAGACAGGCGGCTCCAGAACTGTGCGTAGTAGATGACGGTACCTCTCCACAATGCGCAGACGTGTGTGAGGCGCAGGCGCGTAATGTGGCGAGGTGCATCGTCTGCCAGCGCAAAGGCAAAAATCGACAAGAGGAGCTCGGTAGGAAGTTGGATGAACACATCTCGACCTCCGATTGAGGTGCATGCCAATGGTAGATCGGATGGTATCACGACACAATCGCCTTCATCCTCCGTGCTGTTGGCAGTCGGGTAAGCAGTCCGTTGTGGATGCGGACCTAGTCGGTGGAAGAGGTGGTCGTCGACATCCCTCATTGCGGTCGGTGGGTCGGTCCTAACGTTGTGCGTGACAATGCAAGCCGCGAAGTTTGGAAGATAAAAGTGTGACAGCAAGATGGGACCGGAGATACAATGCGAGGCCTCCTTGTATATCGAAGAAGAACAAGCCTATATGGCAGGACGAGAACTCAAGGTATGTGACAGCGCATGAGAGGCTGTGCACTTCTCGGAACAACATCGGATAAAATGCAATGAAAGCTGGCAAAGAGGGCGAGTAAACTACAGCTTCACTAGTGCATCTATCTCAACAACCATACCGGGCGACCGACATACATAGTTATTGACCCAGCGACCACGCTTGTGCCTACGCCTTCCAATAGCTTGATCCTCTGCTCCACACTCTGCAATAATTCCGACTCCTTGTGCAGCTCCGCCGCTCCATCCCTCCCGGAGCCGTACAGATACAGATTTAGTTCTTGCCGCGGTTTTGAGACGTGGTATTGAACAGAGGAGCGGCCTTGAAAAGGAGGGGAAAACACCCTGGATAGTAAGGACGGGAGATGATCTCCTTGCACGACGGGACTAACCCCCGTGCTCTTGTGCACTAGCAACGCGTCCATCCGCGTGCTGTCCATGCAAAGCGCAAGCTCCTCTAGGGACGGGAATGGAGAATCGTGTGCTGTACCTCGGAGCGGATCCCACATAAGACGCGTGAACAGCTCCTCGCTGAGTGCGACACGCCGCGCGTGTTGTTGAGAGCGGATGAAGCCGGGGGCGTACAGCTTTGCACCACCCTGGAAGTCCAATGCCAGCTCCTCCAGCTGCCATCCCTGGCCCAACATCGGGACGAACAGACCCTCGTATGACGGAGGCGGTAACACGCTTCTGGTGCCCGGGTCCTGGCTGGGTGAGAGGATGTGCAGCGCCTGCAGGGTGGGGCAGCGGAAGTGAGAAAGGATGAATGAGTCCCACAGCTCGATAAATGGTCGAACGTGTAAACGCTGGAGGGCAGGGAGGAGGATGGGGTTGGACACGAGGGCAGGGCCTTGAAGTGCAGGAGCGAAGATGCTGAAGTGGTCGGGCACGCCCGCAGCCCCTGGGTCGCGCGGAAGCATGCAGGCGAGGAGATGCAGCTCCTCCAAGTGGGTCAGCCCGCTAAGCGCGTCCGCCCAGACAGGAGGCTCCGGAAGTACGCAGAACTCGATTTTTAGTACCCTGAGGGATGAGCTCAAGCTACCGGGTGAAAGGATCACGCCCCACAGACTGAGCACGCGCAGGTCTTGAGCGGCTGCACAGAGAAGCTCAACAATGGAGGAGCATTGCGCGCGGTGATTGTTGCCTTCGTACGTCCCCTGTTGGAAGTACACCTCGCTCAACCCCTGCATCGCATCGAAGTCGAGCTTCTCGGCCATTGGTTCGAGGACGCTGCTCGGGATTGGTCCGATCCGCAGCACACCGATACGGGTCTGAACCGAGGGGGAGAGCGCGTGCGAGAGGTAAACGCGCTGCTCCTGTCGTGTGTCGGCAATGGGCTTCCGATCTATTGCGGCATCTGAGAAGATGTAGAGCGGTTCGGGGACGCAGTAGAGCGAAACGTCCAGCGTGGAGCATATAGAGGCACGCTCAAAGTCGAGGTGGGTCATGAGGACGCGGTTACAAACCGAGCCGAGGGAGCGGAACGCGAGCCGGCTCCAAAGCGGGGCGTAGGCGAGGGCCGCTGCACGCCAAATACGGCAGACCTGCGCAAGCCGGTACGCTTGCATGGTATTCAATGGCACATTGGGGTACTCAGGACGGGTGGCCAGCAGAAAGATCTGCTGCAGGAGTTCGACGGGAAGCGATTCGATCGTGGTGTGTGGTCCTGCTGGCTGTTTGGGGGCTAGGTTGCGCTTCGCGTGCCGGACCCTGCGGGGCGTGGGTCCTGGGCTCCTCGCGGGGATGCTGGGTGTCTGGCCGCGGTTGTTTTGCCAGCCAGGTCTCATCGTATACTCAGAGCTGCTCGAGGGGTTCGTCAGAAGGTGGATGTCACAGGGTGGTGTGGACCACTAACCGGTGGTGGACAAAGTTGAAAGTGAGTGACGCACAGGGGCGAGTCGCGACGCGGCAGAATCGATCATGATCTTCCTAGGGTCGCCATGCCAGCAACATCTTTTGGCAGTGCATTTTGCACAGACCCAGGACCCATTTCACCACTCCACTCCTAGCAAATGCTCCGCTTTCAGACCGCATGGTGTGAACGTTACCGTATGCGCTATGTCAACTTGCAAGATCCACTCATTGCCATGTCAGTGTAAGTACTTATCACTACAGGAACTTCCGAAATCCGCCCCGGTGTGCCAATATACAGCGCTTCGCCCTCAGCAGCCTTAATACACACCATTCGCTTGCTCTCTTCCATCAAATCGAGCCGTTTGGGGCATGTTCAGCTAAGTGGTGTATATACATGCACGACCCGCGCGCTCTCCAGTAGGGCCCCAGTGGCAGTCTGCAGCCGTTCTGTCTTCGTCTCGTACCACAGGATTGGGACAGTTGGTGCAGCAGACTGTGTCTTCAACTCCGCAGACATGTGGGCTACGATGACGTCGACCTCATAAGAAACAGATCCTGGATCAGCGGGGATGAGTCCGGGAACATACTTCGTGTACGTCTTGTCCAGTCCAAGTGCGATTTCTTCTATGTCGGGAAACGGCAACGGACCGCAAACGTTGCATACGGCCGCGCAAATTTCTTCGCTCATAGCCAGCCTGCGCCAGCCCGATTTGAGTTGCGTCAAGCAGCGAGCAGCCGGATCCATCGGCCCAGAGATCCCGTCGAGATTGAGTGTATGGAGCGCCCACGAGTGCCGCTTGAGCGCATCCACACTGCATGGTGCAGGCAGGGAGTTGACTCGCCGCAGGGAATGGTAGCCAGGGCTGTGCTTCAGGTGGAGAACCTTGAGCAGGGGCCAGACGAGGAGCCGCAGCAGGTGGGCATCGGCGATGTCGTCCGGCATGGAGAGGATCAGAGTCCGCAGGTGCGGAAGGCGGATGGATTCCTCTTTCACCGTCAGCGCGGTCGGGAAGAAAGCAGGTGCATGCCTAAAGATGACCAAGACTTCTAGATTGTGCATCTGCCTGATCAGCTCAGAAATGTCGCGGTAGAACACCAGTTTGACCGCCATCAGTATGAGGATGCGTAGCGTTGACGGTAAGCGGCATACGAGGGGCGACTGCGCCAGACGGAGGACCTGCAGCCCCTCTGCTGCTGGGACGATCTTCGCGATCAGCGGGCCTCCACGCTCGACATTTAGGGAGGAGTCGGCACATGCCGAGTACCAATCGATCTGCCTCAGATGAGGGAGCGGCTGAGCGAATCACAGTGCTCGTCTACAACATCCAGGAGTTCACCGTTGACCTGGCAGAAGCGCAGCGTACGGACTCGGGCGAGGGTCGACTTGTGCAGTGCCCAGGCGTAGCAGGCTTTTCCCTCCTCCATTTGCGCGTGAAGAGCTTCTCCGCGCGCGATGATGCGCTGCCAGGTGCCGCGACGGATCCACCCCCGCCGTCAGTGGAGAGGGTGATGTCGAGCTCCTAGCGGATCTCTGCGCGGGCAAAGTCCAGCTCCTGCAGGCGCGCGATCCCCCACCGATCCTGGCGGGCGGAGGGCGCTGCGGCTCCAGAAGTGCGCATGGGTGAGGAGGAGCGCGCGCCAGTGGTGGGAGCCGTGGGTGAGGGTGAGCCGCTGCGCGCAGGCACTGGTGGGCCATTCGTCGTCGGAGTCCACTTGCCGGGTATAGGCGTAGATGGCGAGGAGCAGCTTGATGGGCAGAGTGTCCATCGTGTTGGAAAGAGCGGGCATCATAGTGCACTGCATATACTTGTGTCTAGATCACCAGGACGTGGGTGCGGAGGTGGCAGCGTGAGTGCAAAGAGCAGTTTGGCCCATACCGGTCGAAATTCGGAGATACCCCTAACTCCGACCTCACCACCCAGGTCCGTTCCGCCGCATGTCGTCACCTGGCTTTCCTGCAGTCCGACCGCTGCCTCCTACAACGGTCGTGGACTGTACATACACTACATCCACAACAACACAAGCCCTTCGCACGATATATGCACCAATTGGAAGTTAACGCTCCATCGGAGATAGCCTTAACTCCGCAGCCTACGTTCGCGTCCACACCCTCAGGGTCCGGCCGCTCCTCTCCTCCCACCTTCTCCCCCACCGTCCCTCCGGCACGCCTGCATGCCGGGACATGCGCTGCCCTCTGCGCTGCCCTCTGCGCTGCCCTCCCCTCCCCCAACCCCAACCCCCTCCTCATCCGCCCCATCCGCCCCATCCCCTTCTGATGAAACAGATGCCCGCCAGCGGTCCATAGCCAAGCTCCTCTTCTCCGCCTCAACCGTACGCCCTGCCCTGCTCCCTGCCCCCTCCGTCCCTGCTCGGCCTCTGATGGTGATGCGGAATCCTCACAGGTGTTCTTCATCACTGGTGTGGCGGGGGCCCTGGTGTATGCGCGCCGGGCGAGGGCGAGGATGCTGCAGGAAGAGGCAGCTGCGGGGATGAGCGATGCCACTCCGCCCGCCTCGTCATCCTCCCCTCCGGCCGCCCAACACCCCATATCGCTCCCCACCCAGCCGGGCAGAGCACAAGCGCTCGTCCTCCCCTCCCGGCGCTCGTCCCCCTCTTCAGGAGCGCTCACCCTCCCGTCGCGCCCGACCCGGCCCCTCCCCAAGCCCCCTGCAGCGAGCGCAAGCGCACTCTCCCTCTCCCCCTTGCACGCGCTAGGCGCGTTTGGCCTTGCGAGCCTGGGCGTGGTCGGCCTGGCTGCTGGAGGCGTGTGGGCGGTGAAGCTCGCTGTCGGGGTTAATGATGTGCGTTCGATCTTTCTCTTTCTCTTGTCTGCGGGCTGAGGCTGCGCGGCTAGATGGACGAGTTCAGGCTCAAGGCGAGGCTCATGCTCGGCAGTGCCCTGCCAGGCCTGAGCGAGCGCGTGCACCGCGCGGTCTCCCCATCCGAGCGAGGCTTCTCGGCGCCACCATCCCCCGCCTCTCCGAACACCTCAACACAGCCCGCCGCCGCCCCCCGAGAAGACGACGGATGGACCTTCGCCGCTGCGCAGGAGCGGCTAGCGCACGCGTTTGGCGAGGGAGGGGTGGGGAGGTGGGCGGAGCAGGTCGAGCGGGAGATGGAGGCCGAGCGGGAGTGGGAGGTGCGCCGGAGAAAAGACAGATTGGATGCGGTGCCGGGATGACTTGGGCTGGGCGGCGGGTTCTGTACGAGGGGGGATGGAGCGCTGTATGCCGCTTGTTTGCCGTTTCGAGACAGGGCGTATCCTCCAACCGCAATGATAATCGGGTTCCTGCAGCTGGGCATCTGAGGCTCACGCCGGAAAGGGATCTTGCGAAATCTGGGCACGTGACGGATGCCGTCTGGCGCATCGCCCCGAACACGTCGCGCATGCATCCCTACCGTGCTCAGTTACGGTGAGTCTGTACATGCCGCGCCCGTGGTTCTCAGCAGCATCCTGGCGGGGAAGGACGGACAGTGCTTCGCAGCAGCAGGCCAGGGACGTACATGCTCTTTCCAGCACCCAGGCCGCAGAGGGATCGCCTGCCCACCCACCAGCAAGAACCCGAGACTGGATCGACACCCTCCCGCCCGAGCTGTTCCTAGCCATCTTCGCTCACGTGCTCCAAGCCCAACTCTCCTCCAACCTCCCCGCCCCCGTCCCCGTCCCCGTCCCCGCCCATGCCCAACGCCAAACCCTCACCCACGTCTCCTCGCACTGGCGCGCGCTCCTCCTCTCTCAGCCCGGAACCGTACTGCACTACACGAGCAGGATTTCGCCCGCGCGGAGATCTGCCGGGAGCTGGACGTGACCCTCTCCGGCGAGCATCGCCTGCCGTACCCGCTGCATCCCCCGCAGCCTCAGGCCGTCACTCATGCAGGAGCGAGCATCACCGCCCAAGTGCGCGAGTTCGAAGCCTACCTCGCGCTCGCGCTCGGCCCGCGCACGCTCGCACGGCTGCACACCCTCCGCATCCGGCGCATCTCCCGCGCCCTGCTAGAACTCATTGACACCCACTGCTCCTTCTCCAGCGCGCTGCCGAAGCTGGAGGAGCTCGACTGGCAGCCCGGGTGGATCGACTCGGAGCCTATGCGCGCGCGGGGGGCAGAGCTCATTGGGCGGCTCGTCCCCGCCGTTCCTGGCCTGCGCGTGCTGCGCTTGTCTATGGGCACCCTCCCGTGCGCCTTGCCGCGGACGCTGCGCGTGCTCAGGCTTAGTATGGTCTGGCTGGTGTGCTACTCCGATCTGGTCGCGATGCTACGGCCTATGCAGGAGCTGGAGGAGCTTGTCATCCTCGGCCGCGAACCCTCGGATTACCCAGCTACTCGATCGCGGGAGGAACCGCCCCTCTTCCTGCCCCGCCTCCGGCTCCTTGCTCTCAGCCCAGCAGACGACGCCCCTACCGCACGGCTTCTAGAGCTCCTGGATAGCCCACCCCTCCAGACCCTCCGCCTGAAGCAAGATCAGTACGGCGCCTCCCGTGTCCCCTTCCTGGCTCCCTCCTCCCAGGACTCGGCCCAAGTCTGGGGCGCACTGGCGCATCAGCACTGGACGCTGGACACCCTCAACGGTGACGGCCTGCCCGGGCCGGCTGACGCCGCCCTGCGTTTCTTAACCCAATGCGGGAGTGTGCGCAGGCTATCTATGACAGAGGAGATGTACACTGCTCTACGATACGCGAAGGCACAAATACCCTTCCCAGAAGTGACAGAGCTCGCCCTGGGTGTAGGGAACAAGCACATGGAATACATCCTGGGGAACATCCCGGCTGAGCCAGGCACGGCGCAGTACGAGCTCGATGCCGCGCTTGCAACCCTCGACGGTAGCCTGCACACATCGGTTTTCCATTCCGGTACAATCAAGCTGTACGAGCGCACGACGGAACGCCTGCAACTCGTCTTCCAGGAGCTGCTCGCGGGACCGCGGAGACGCACAGTGTATGTGTATACCCCGCTGAACTGGAGGAGGGCTGTGCCGCTGGCGGATATGGATGTGGCTGGCCGGAGTCGGGTGCGCATTACCTTGAATGAGGGAGGCAATGGGATGGGCGAGGAGCAGATTTGGATTGGGTCACCGGGATGGATTTAGGTGGGTTTCCGGTGGTGGACCGGGGGCCGCGGTAGTCATCAGCCGGTGAAAGCCCTTATCGTGCTGGAAGCGCCTGCAGCGCTGCCGCCATGCGTGGCGTGTCTGCCAGAGGTACCGTACGCGCAACCTCTGCTTGATCAACGTTGGGAACGAGACATTGATTCACCTCCAATTGCATTCAGACGAAGCAAACTTCCAAAGGATGGCTCGCGGGCACGTAATGACGATCCCT
>KV424121.1:31901-43830 GCA_001632435.1 Calocera cornea HHB12733
GGAATAAGACGACAAAAGCGACCCTAGTATTCGACGCCCTCCTCAAGCTCGCGGCGGAAATGCTTCGAGAAGAAATTCTCGATGCTCGTCCCGTTGACGTCCCCCATCGCGCCAGCGACATCGCCGCCTATCTTGAACACGGTGCCCGCCTTGCCGAACTTGCCGCGCTCCTCGAGGTCGAGGTCGTCGTCGTCCAGGTCCCGCTTGCGCCGCGTGCTCGTGGTGTTGACCTTCTTCGCCGCGGCTTGGGCAGCTTCCTGCGCCTTCTTCAGCGCGTACTCGCGGCCCATCTCGGCTGCTTGGGCACGAGCCTCGTCTTGGAACTCGAGGAGCTCGAGCTCAGACGACCCGCGTTCGTCAAGATCCACCTCGTCTTCAAAGAGCTCACGGGAGTAGAGGTCGAAATCCTCGGCAAGCTCGCGGCGGAAATGGTTTTCGAACCAGTCGCCGATAGAGGTCGTGTTGACATCACCGACAAAACCTCCCACGGTGCCAGCAGCGCTCAAGCCCGTGCCGACCTTTCCCCAGGAGCTGCCAGTCTTGCCGCCCTTGCCGCCCTTACTACGCTCTTCAAGGTCGCGCTTGAAGATACTGGATAGGAAGCCCCCGATGCCGGAGGAGCTGCTGTTCCCACCGCCTCCAGACAGGTGCCCGGCATCGCCAACAAGCCGTCCAGCGCCTTTGCCCAATAAACCCAGGATGCCGCGTTTGTTGAGGTTGGCCTCGGTCTCGTCAACCTCACGGTCGTAAAGCTCGAAGTCATCCTCGTCGACTTCGCGGCGGATGTGGTTCTCTACCACGGTGCCAATGCGCGTAGCATTTAAATCGCCGAGGAGTCCAGCATCGCCCAGCACAGTTCCTGCCCTGCCCCATTTGCCGCCTTTCATGGCGCGCGCCTCAAGGGACCGCATCTCCATCCCAATGTTTACGACTTCGCTGGTGACGTTGTGCTTCGCTTCGCTCTTCGGGCCCTTGCTGGCTTGGCCGCCCTTGCGTCCGCCCTTAGCCGCCGCCGAGCCCGCCTTTGCAGCTGCCGACGCAGCATCTTCACCTGCCTCGGCACTATCACCAATTAGCCCAAGCAGTCCAAGTTGACGGCTCTGCAAGTCGACCTCTCTTGGCTCGCGCGAGAAGAGGGAGACATCGGAGGATTGGACATCGTCCTCGATGGAGCGGCGGGAGAATGGCGTCGGAGCGGCGAGCACGGAAGAGGCAAGTAGGGAAGCGAGAAGGACGGAAGTGGTTGGCCGCATGCTGATAAGTGTCGGGTACGTTGTTATATTCAATCGAATGGAATGGTAGATGACCGGCTTTGAGGTGGAAGTGGCGACCAGCGCCGAGAAGCGAGAGTGCTGAGCGAGAGGAAGGGACCAAGTGGCCGGCACTTAGATTCGGAAGGCAGGTGGTGGAAATGTGGTCCTTGGTCGCATACGTCCTTTTTTATATCGCATATTTGCCTTGGACCTCCACGTATGCAGGAAGCAATCGACAGAGCGGTACTGCAAGAGGGACACGCCAGGGATGAGACAGACTGGAGGACGCCACACCGATGCCGTCATCTTGTCTCGAACCAACATCGGAAATATCCCCTACCGAGAGCAACATTTCCAGCACGCCTCGGAACAGTATAGGGAGAATCAGATAGTGTGCACTACTTTGAGAATATCTTACCCCAACTCGATCGGGTTTAAGCGATAACCAGCGTGGGCTTACCATAATGCAGCACAGGGAGGAGCAACAGCGTCACGACGTGTCCCTGCCATGCCGCGGTACTCGCATGAACCTTTCCACTTGATGTTTTGACTAAATGGAAAGGGTGTGTTGCTTGCAGAACAGTGATCTGGTTCCATAGCCATGGATCGGGTCTTGAAACCGCCACACGTGGGTACAAATCCCGCAGAGAAATCCGCTTGCAATTTATTCACCGACCGACATAGTCTCCGACACTATCGTGGCGTCCTACCAACCCGTCATAGTTTCCGTTACGGAAAGTGTATTTTGTCGAAGCAAATGGTCCGAGGTATGACCGTCGTCTTGGGTCGCGACCGTTGGCCCGTTGCCATCAGCAGAGAAACGAGAGCGAGATGGATTTCACAGATAGGCGCATTGAATCGGAATAGATTGGAAGAGCTGATGCAGGCAACACCGAACGTGTTCATCATTCGTGTTTACCAGGAAGACCAGACAGGGGGTCGTACTGAAGCAAACGCGGAGCACAGTCATGGTGGCTGTGAGGAAGGCTGACGCGAGACGTTGCATCCCCTGGATGACTTCCGCGTCTTCCATCATGATTGGTTGATCTCGTTACAAAAGTCACTGTGCCATCAATCACTAGTTATCGCTCTTCCTTGTTGCGCTCTTTGATTAGTCCGGAACTATAACACTAGTGACTATTTTTCCCGTACTATCATCCGTGACTACTGTATTTTGCACGTACTACCACGCGATGCCGTCAGTGACGACTGTGGAGAAGTCCCCGCCGGTATGCTCCCGGCATCGGAAGACACCGAAGACACGCTTCTCGTTCCATTGCACGCCCATGAAAAGTCGCGAAAGCGCGTTCATATTATCAGGCAAACACAAGCTATCCACAAGTACAAGATCTCATAGTCAGTTGGATCATCACAAGTCGAGGGGTACGTTCACACCCCAAGGCGATCCCCGATCAAGCTGTTCAGAATCGGGTCAGCGAGTGCAATGCCCAAAGTTAGCTTTATCAGTTTCATCACCCCACTTCAACCATCCATATAGTATGTAAGGTGCAGTCAATCGACTCGAGTCCATGTTAGATGCGAGTTGTAACTCGAATAGTGTCTCCTGAGCCTTGACCAGTTTTGTATCAACCACACCGGTTCATACATACCGCCAGTTCGGTACACCATATCATAAGAGAAGAGTATCACTCTGCTGAGTGGCACCATTGATTATCCTGCCTTTAGCCCAACAGCACACTGTCGTCGTTGCCAGCGACATCCCACTCCAGCTCGTCCTCCATCACACTCCGTGCCGTTGCCTCCCATTCGCAATCCTCCTCCAACACACTCCTCCCAAGCAGGTCATCGCCACCATCCATCTCCCCCAGGGATTGACGGTGCTTCTTCCCCTTCCGGCTGTTCTTGTTCTTGTTGTTCTGGTGGTTAGCTGCATGCTTCGCGCCTGTTTTGGCGCCTTTCTTGGCGCCGGCACGAACGCCCGCCCGAACGCCCGCCTGGACACCCTCGCGGATACCTTGGGCAATGAGCGGTCCCAGAAAGAAGAAATGCTCGTCGAGCTCGCAGTCATACTCGGTCAAGTCCAAGCCAGAATACAGCTCAGGATCATCCACATCGAGATCGCGCTAGCTCTTCTTGCCGACCCTCTTTGCAGCCGCGGCCCTTTTGCTTTCCAGCTCCCGTGACATCTGCAGAGTATTTGCTTTGGCCTGCGCTTGAGCGATCGTAAGGGAGAGCTCGTAAGAAATACATTGCTCGAGTGCGGGGGCGGCCAAGTAGGAGGAGGCTAGGACGGAGACCAGAACGATACAGACAGCGGGGCGTATGATGATCGAGCTGGAAAAGAGGTTTGTTATCGGTGAAGAAGAGGGCGTTTGTGATTCTGAAGGTGACCGGCACCGTGAACTACTTGAGATGGAAGCGAGCGTAAGAGACCCAGTGACCTGCACCAGGGATCGAGAAGAAGATGATAGTGCCTGCTCCTCAAGGGCAAGGGCTATTTACACCGGCATGTGACCAATCGAGCTCAGGTGATGGGAAACACCGCCAAAGGGAGATGTAGTGGTGTGGCGTCTGGCAGCCAATCAGACGGCGCCGTAAATTGAGGCGCTGAGATATTGGGATGTGGAGTACGAGGATCGGAATAGCCAAACAATTGACCGTCTTCTGTACAATGGATGAGAGACGTCGAGCTGATTGAAATGTTTGCTGTGGATACTCAATGGAAACTCACCCAGTTAACGCCTCAGACGACCGAGAAGGCAGGATTGTCGGATTTTGGCGTAGATAGTCAGGCTAAGGCGAATAGAAGCCGCCCTAGCACGTTGATATCGTGCAAGCGCAACAGGACGGTACAGTATTGGACCGCAAAAGCAGCATCAAAGCATCCATGATTATCGCGAGCCCTTCGATGCCAAGCCGACGCACACAGATCCGGAGGTTGAAACCATCGTTCCGGGGGAGGTAGAGCAGCGTTCACCACCGTTGCAGCAGGTTCCGTATGTCCAACGCCAACTCAGTTATTGCTTGCCGATGCCAAGACTGTATGGCAGAGTGCAAGCGCTGCCGTGAGTCATTCGAATCAGGGTTTGACGGTTGCCAGCACGCGATGCGGGCCAGTGCTTCTGCACATGTTTCCCAGAGCGATAAAGAGTTTATGTAGCAAGGGTTTCATCAAGATCGCTCCATGTGGCAACCCTCGTGATGCTGACTGAGCTATGTGGACAGCAAAGGGCTGCCGTTCTGCTGGAGCAGACCCGTGCGGCTGTGTGAGGGGGATGCTCTTAGTTTCAGCGGACCCTGAGGAGAATAAGTGCTTAGCCTTTCGCCAATGCCCAACATTGAGACATATCATTGGCCCGATACCCTGGCTAGGCACGTTTCGGTATGTATGTATCAATGGGCGATATCACCCCTGAGGCGAAACTCTGCGAAGATGGTCATACACTACCTCTTTCATTGCGCAAACTTGGAGGCAAGTTAGAATACGACAATCTTTACAGATTACAGGAAGGTACATCGAACAGCTATCCAACGGGTCCGTCTTTACAGGCCAACAACCTTCTTCACGAAACCACCGACCTTCTTAAAGAAGTTCTTGATCTTGTTGCCGATCTTGCTGCGTTCCTCGAGGCCGCCCATATCTTCCTCAAAGTCCCGGGCGGAAACATCATCCTCCCACTCGAGCTCCTCATCCAGGCTGCGCTCTTCCCAGGTCTGAACCTCCTCGAAGTCGTCGAACGAACGCGCTGCGGACCAAGCCTTGATCTGGCCGTTGGGTGAGCGGGTTGCAACCTCAGCCGGGATGACATGACGCTCCGCGAGTGCTTGCTCCTCGGCGTCGCGTTCGTAGAGCTCTTGCGTGGAGAGGTCGCGGCTGCTCCGGAGGGGTGCGGCGAACAGGCAGGTGGCGAGGAGGGCGATGAAGATGAAGAGGCGAGCGAACATTGTGGTATGATTGGGGTAGAATATGAAGGGGGAGTGGTTGTTGTTTTAGAGAGTGTGAAGGTGACCGGCACCGAGCGTTTGATGTGCGAGAGGTGTGCGAGGGGATGAAGGTGACCAGCACCAGGGGTTTGAAGAACGCTGACCCGCTGCAATCACAATCACCAGGTCTTTATACCAGCAGTTCCCGTGCGATCAAACATCAAGGATGTTACCCTGCCTTGTCGCATCACGGTGCATCTGCAGAAATACCATGTGCGAGACTGCCAAGGGGTGATGCTGACTTTCCCATAGACATTATGGTGGCGAAGAGGCGCGAGCCCTGCGGGGCTCGAACGCGGGTCGGTTGTATCGTCCGTTATCTCTCGGCACAGTCCGCGCAGAGCGGCTCGCTATCCCGTTGACGACACTGCGAGCTCATACGCCCGGGAGAGACAGCGGAGGAGACGGAGTCATCAGGATGCGGTGGAGAAGAAGGCACGATGTGGCTGTGAGGGGGTGATGTGGTGTGGGGTTTCATCGCTGACACAGCATGTCACGGAGCGAGGGGTCTTGCTGCTGCGGATTACGAGTAGGATGTGTTGGAGAGAGGGACAGCATATCAAGTGGGTTGAATGCAAACACAGTACCAGAATGCGATGCGGGAGGAGTCAACCTCCAAGTCGGATGCCGTGACGCGTGTGGGACGCGTCGCGCTACAGTAGCACGCGCGTCCCCCTCCGAGTCATTGACTGAGCGCACTCGGTACTGCATTATTCAACGCGTTCCTGCCCATCCCGTCCCTGAACGTCCGTAATCCGTCCACCTCATCCCGACCGCAATATCCTCGGTGGAGCCAGCGTGTGGACGTGGTCGCGTGGGTGAGACGCGTGAACGCCAAAGTCGCCTGCGCGCGATCCTGGGCTACGTGATCCCCCCAATCCGCCTCTCTCTCCACATCCCTGCCAACCTGTCTCCGCACAACCCCCTCCCCCGGCCCTCCTATATCACTCGATCATACAGTTACCTTGAAGTGGCAAAGTCCCGCGGGCTACGGATGACTGCCAAGCGCCCTTTATGGGGGATGTGAGTGGTAAGGAATGACCCACCTTGGCCTGTCCCCAGGTCCGTACTAACCTCCCTTTAGCAAGACCAGTCTCCCATGTCGCATCCTCGTACTTTGTTCTCCATGAGTGCAGGTCGAACATCGGCAGCTTTTATGCAAGTAGCACTCTCATTATAACGCGGTAGAATGACAGAACTGGGACAAACAACGCCGTGTCACCCGTAGCACCGGCGCCTCTCTTTCTCCCCCTCTCCCCTATAAACCCCTGCACCGGCCCCTCCTCCCACGCGCCAACCGGCTGTCTATCTACGCCGGACTTCAAGCCGACAGTTGTACAGCTACGGGTGGGAGGGGGGAACAATGTGGTAGGTCCGTCATGCCTGGCACTTGCTTCCACTCGATATCCCCCGCTGAGCAGCATGCCTTCCAGGGCCGACTCTGCGCCTAAGCCAAAGCCATTGCTGGAGAACTACGTACTGTCCTCCGCGTGCGTTGACTTATAAATGGGTATGATTGCATCAGAAACGGTGTTAGGTCCCTCGGTTCAGGGCCGGCCCACCCCCGCGCAGCCTATACTTGCCTACGTAACCCTCATTCATCTACGTCACATCCCGTGTTTCCCCAATGCGGATGATGTATAACTCCATGAATTCGGGAAGCGTTACCCCGCGCTGGGCTGGCTCGAAATGCGGCCGCCCCCGCATGCGCTGATGCTGCTTGCCTTGCGCGCCCTCATCACGCGTCGAGTCATGCTCATTACTACTACCTCAATGGGGACATACCAATTTGCGGTACCAATTTGGGGTACTTCCGCGCTACCTCCGCTTCTGCTTCCGTAACAAGGGATTAGCCCCCGAAATAGCGTATCGGAAGTAAACGCTATACGGCAAATTTGTAGGCCTTTTTGGTGTCCTTTTCCGCAGCCTCACCAAAATATAAAGTTTGAGGGCGTATGCCTCCATTTAGTTCCGCATTCTATACGCTACTCCCCACTTTTTAAGGTGTGGCATCCAACCCTCAAACTTGACTAATATTTTTCCTTCCAACCTGAAACCATATTGTCTACTATTTCATGGCTACCCTTTCACAACAATTTATCTAATAAACTCCTTCTCTCTATGTCGCACGGCCTGTCACATCACCCACATCCCCCTACATTGTGGCGTGCATCGAAGGACCCTTGTACAGCCACTGGGGTGTCCGCGTCGAGGTTTCAATCTCCGCCCGGCGGACTCATACGCTGTTTAGCGGATGCATACGCTGTGTGGCAGTGCGTAGACGTCGCTGAGCAGGGTCTTAGCACTGCCACTCAGGGTTCATTGTACAGTGAGCCGTCGATGGCCCATCGTCATCCATCGTTCACCCACGGCATTCACCTTCATCGTCCCCAACCGCGAATAACCTCGGTATAGAGGTGGTTTGCTCTCTCCTACCTAATCCACTCTCTATGTTTCCATATCCTCCTCTTCTTCCTGGGCCATATGGACGTCAACCTTACGAATTCGACACCGGATCGTGGCTCCAACGTCCACCCACGGCCTATCCTCCTCTCCTTCAACATTCGACCACAGTCTACCCTCCCTCCCACCTGACTGAACAACCTGGCAACACACCTCACCACGAGTGGCCTGTGGACTCCTATACTGTTCCATATGGCCATCCGATGCCATTCCCTCACACCCTGCCGTCGTTTGCGCCTCAACCTACTCCCTCATTCCCATATCCATCCACGTCTGCCATCTATCCTATTCCGCCACCTTTCAATAATCGCTACACGTCACTCGTTCAGCCTACATATGGAAACCTTCCAGCACAGGTCGCATCCCATTCTCAAGGTCCCGTGCCGCTTTCCAGGACATCTTCGGTCCCGTCCACCACAATTCCCTCGCCATTGACTTCCGTCAGCGGTATTTCCCTCAACCTGTATCCTACCCCGCCAGTCTCCGTGCCGGCACGCCCTTCGTTTCTGCCGCAGAAGTCAGCCGCCAGCATCGATAAATCAAGCACTGCAGTGGTACCAACTCCCGTGGTCGAACTTCCGTCTGGCAGCCCGACACTTCTCCACGGGAGTACCGCCAGTGATGGTCCAAGACTTCATTACCACTGGCCGACAAATCACACCGTCCCGGCTGAGGCCGCTCACATCATCTCACGATATGCCTGGCGCAGCCAAGGAGCACGCCTCCGATCACCCCGTGACTACGACATCCCGACTACCATACAACGCGTGAAGTCCTCTCAATGCCAAGGCGTGATTTCTTGTGTTGCCTGCATTGCAAATGGTGAAGGTCACTATCGCCGGCCATCTACGATCGGTCCTCTCAAAATCGCTGAGCAATTGCAGGAGCCATGCCCACTTTGCCGAGGCTCTATGGAGCATGTGCCCTGCAGCGTTCACAAACTCTCCTTCCAGCATGGCGATGACATACATCTCATACAAGCTGGAAAGCACCTTCACCCCGAGCCACCTGGTGGTCGCCTCACTGGCCACCAAAAAGCTCAACTGGACGATCACACGAAGAAGTTACCGCGTGCGAAACCCTCCGAGATACGCGTTACCGCCCAGGCAGCTTCCATCCACCCCAAGTTGGCCGATACTCGTCGATTGAACTACGCTGTACGAGCCAGCCGGGTGCGGACAGCCACTTCCCACTCTCCTGAGAAGCGTGGATCCCATCTGATTGAGCAGCTTGCTGACGCTCAGCGAGTTTGGCAGCACGACTGCCCTAACTTCATTGTTGGAGAGCAGCTTGCCGCTCATCCTCAATACATCACTGTTCAAACCGATTGGCAGCGCAAGTCGCTTCTTCGAGATGCCATCACTGGTCGACTCCAGCGCGATTGGCCTGAGCTTGCTATCGATCGCGTAGGCATGCTCACTGATGGGAGCCATGACTTATTGCGTGGGAAAGCCCAGGTGATCACTACAGTGGTCTTCAGCCCAATCACGCACAAGTGGACCGCTGTTTTGAATACTCTTGCATGGGGTTTTGGGGAAGAACACTATCGTGTGCATTTTGCGCACTTGATAGCAATTGTTCGTGAGGTCGCTGGTGAAAGTTACTCCAAAGAGATGCTCGCACAGGTACAGTTCCCAGTTCACATCCGCAATAGTCTTTTCTCATCATCTTCACAGTGTATCGACTTCTCAGACGCCCAGCAGAATGGCTTTCTCTCGGCATATCTTCAAGATCACAAAAAGCATTGCCCTGGTTGGGAACAGCTGGGGTCCGACGCCAAGAGACTGGAAGAGACTCGGATCCGCGACGAAGCACGTTCCCTGTTGGTAGGATGTGGAGTGCACTTCAAGAGCACGTGTCGCCGCATCCACTCCGTTGTCGGCGCCAGCAGGGTTCCCCTCTTTGACAAGTATATCGATCGCCTGAGGGACGCAAATGCCACTGTGGATGACTTCGTACGAACCGTCCTGGAATTCATGCAGGACTTTGAAGAGCTAGAGGCATGGATGTTGTGGTGGCTCCTTCCTGCCCATGCTTCCCTGATCTTCCCTCCGGTCATGAAGATGTCACAAGATCTCCAGGACCGTATGGCGACCACAACAAATGGTGTTGAAGGTTATCACTGGGTGATGTACCGCGCTTTGGGCGTACAGCACGATATCGCCCCCCTCCTCGTATCTCTATACCAATTTTGCCAAGCGGAAGAGAAGCAATACCACAACATAGTCGGTAAGTCTCAACTTGATGTTGTCACTTATGCCTTGCTGATGTTCTGCAGTCGGCGAGATCCGACCTCGATTCAACAACAGATGCCGGCGGAGACCTAACTATGGCCAAGAGATGCACCCCAACGATGGCAGGCCGCCGGATACTGTGGCACGCTTGGGTCTCAATTCGCCTGGTGCCGAAGAACTGCTTGGAGCTCTCCGCGATAACATCACTACACCGGCTGCATCTCGAAAGCGGAGCAGCAAGAATGTGCCCTACGAACAAGTTACATATCGGAACTCTGCGATGTCATGTTACATAGACTCAGGTTTGGAGCTTCTGTTCCGTGGACTCTGCAGTCTCAAGCCCGACTTCCAGGATGCTCTGCAACGAGGTTGTGGGTCACTTCCCCGAACCTCTCTGTTGGCTGGGGTTCTTCGCCATCTTCAGGAACGAAAACACTTTCTTGCGAGGTTCCAGTCGCTGGGCAGAAAACGGGGCCCTGCTTACACAAAAGAGCTCCAGGCGATCTTGGTGGAAGGCCAGACGTTAGTCCGCAACCATATTTGTGGCACTTGGCAACTCTTCCGGCTAGGTGAAATGGGGTGCCCAAGGTCCTGGTTCAATCGCCTCTTCCGTGAGGATATACCACTACAGCAACAGTCCTTCTTCAATGTCATCTACACCTGTATTTGGAGCTGTGCTGCTGGTCATGAGCATGTGGATGAATCTGAATTGTGGCCTGAACCATGTCCCCATCGTCTTGATGTTGCTTATGCCTTCAGTATGAACGCTGAGCATGCCACTTTGGATCTCTCTCATATGTTCATACACACAATGCCGTGGACGCCAACTTCTTCTCAACGGGTTAGGCCTCAGCTCCTTCACCTCCGGCCTCCCGTGCCTTGTCGCCAAGCCGGATGTACTGCCCTCTCCTCGGTTCACCGCATCAAAGTCCAGTATCCATATTTACTTCGTGTGGCACCACACCACGGTGCCATTTGCACTGATAATCAACATCCGCACGCCAATCTCCGTCTGCAATGCCCGCTCGACTTTGCAATTACCTTTCCTACAGGTAGCATTCGATATAAAATGGCTGGCCGTATCCAGCTCTCACACTCCCACTGTTATACTGAATGGGTTGACAAAGGACGTGTATGGCTCAGTGACGACCTGAAGAACAATGTGCAGCTTCAGGGAGATGCCCATCGTTGTCTTCCTCAGAGTGATGAGTCGCAACTATATATGTACACACGGGATTCTCTTGCAGATGTGCGTATCTCTCTCTCTATGTGATGCTAACTCTCAGTTAATCGCATTCCACAGACCACTTTTGTTTCTGTGCAAGACATCAACATTCGCTACCGCGTGGCAGCTGCAATGCTCCCATCTGCCGGAACAGTGATCAATATCACACCTTCTCCTCCTCTTAGCCCTATGTGCACCGCAGCGCTCACGGACTCTCCCTTTTTTGGTCCCTCTTTACTTCCCACAAGCCCATGCCCGATTTCACCGCTCAAGCTTGTGGCACCCTCGAGACCGCCTCTTCCCAAGGTACCACAAGACCCATTGGAGAAAAGGCTGAAGGAGCTCAAGCGTGCTTCCATTCAGGGCATGATAACTCCCACGTCACCTTCCCCTAACCGGCTCAGGTCTGGCCGAATTCGCCAAAAGCGGGAGTTGCAAGTCTCTTGCTCATTGAAATCCGGTCGAAAAGCAGATCGCGCACATAAAGATCGAATCCATTCCACAAAACCCCTTCCAGCCAGTGAGCTCCTCTTTGGCCAGATCCGTGGAGTTATTAACGATCTTATAGAATGTCCTGAGTGTGACGAGCCTATTCCTGTGGACGACCGTTTAGTCCAGGCCGCGTGGCACGATGCTAATCAGCCCGGAAGCCTGTCTCTACCTGCGTGGACAAATACAGCGTTCTTTCGCTGGTGTCCGACACACCGAGCCAGGAAGAAATATATCGACAAACATGGCCCAGAGTCCTCCGACCCTGAGGGACAGTATCCATCACATCCTTGGAGCCACTATCGGAAATTGCTGGAGGA
>KV424122.1:0-43896 GCA_001632435.1 Calocera cornea HHB12733
AACAGTTTCTCAAGTGCTCTAATGGATGGCTGGCATCTTTCAAGCTGCAACATGGACTGAAACAGCACACTTTTCATGGTGAAGCTGGTGCAGTCAAAGAAACCAACATTGAACAAGCCCGCACACATCTCAAGGCAATCACAGATGGTTATCACCCCTGCGATATCTTCAATATGGATGAAACTGGCCTCTTTGGCAGAATGCCTCCAGGCCGTGGCCTTGCTACCCATTGCATGTCCGGCCTCAAGAGTGAGAAGACCCGATTGTCCTATGCCTTTACTGTGAATGCACTTGGCACAGAGCGTCTCCCTCCACTTATTATTGGCAAGTCTGCAAGACCAATCTGCTTTGGGCAGAAATCACCACGGATTGGACCATATTTCTATGATTATTGGTGGAATAAAAGGCATGGATGACCAGAGAGATCTTTGACCAGTGCACCACAGTCTGTTCTCTGTTCTCTTTCATGTACTTACACTACCACAGATATCTCACTGCATTGCAAGACTATCTTGTCCATGATCAAAAGAGCCTTCTGCTGGTCGACAACTGCCCATCCCATTGCACCTTTGACCCCAACAAATTCCCTCAGATATGTGTGGAATTCCTTGACCCCAACATGACATGCCGTATCCAACCATTGGATCAAGGCATTATATGGTGCTTCAGAGCTCATTATTGCCACTTATTCTATGAGCGCGCACTTGCACGTGACATTGCCGGGCAGATGGATCTGTAGAAGATCAACCAGAAGGAGATCATGGGGCTTGCCAACAAAGCATGGAAGACTGTGGGTGATACAACAGTTGCAAATTGCTAGCATCATTCTAGCATTCTCTCACTCCAAAATGCAGATGGCTCTGGGCTTCAAGCAACCACCAATGTCACACCATTACCGGCTCCACAGGCTGAAGACCCAGGCCTGTTACGTGCTGCAGGAGCACTTGAAGCAATTCTGAAAGCACTGCAAGAGGCAGGAACTGTGCAAGAGTCACAGCTTATGGCAGTTGGCAAGTACTCAATGTCCAAGAAGAGCATGTCACCAAGCAGGAGTGGAGCAATGTGGAGATCATTGAGCAGGCACAGGAAGAGATTGCAGTGCAGAACTAGGAGGAAGTGATAGAGCTGGATGACGAAGATGAGGATGAAGAAGAGCCTGTGTTATCAGCAAACGCAGCAATCAAGATGCTACATGAGCTGAGCAACTTCTGCACATCACAGTCAGAGCCAGAGTTCCGGTCTGCATGCACACTCCTCCCAACCCTTATCTGCAAGCTTCAATACCAAGTCCAGGAAGGTCTTTTGCAGGCACAGATTACAGATTATCTTGGTCGGAGTCAAGTGGTTGCACATTGTAGCTAGCAAGCTGGAAAAATATTCAGTTCCGATAGTCCTCTTTGTCTCTGTATCACCTGTCACAATACATAGGTTGACCAAAAACGGAAGGTGATACAAATGCACAGGTGCGATTGAATATGTTGCACCATTCGTCAGCCAGAAAAAGATGAAATTTCCAATCAACGAGAGAAAATATACAAGCAGTGCAGGAAATCCTCGCAGACGCGGTGTGTGATGTCAGTCTGATCACCAGTTGCCATCCCCGGCGCGACCCCCACTTTCCGCAAGGCCAGCCCGCAATTCGTCCACCGCCTTATCCACCATCGGCCTCTTCCTATAATAAAACGCCGCCCATCCCTTATTATTTCTTTTCGAGTGCTTCCAATACATCAGCAACCGCTTTCAACGCGGTGCTTCCCAGACGGAAACTCACCCGCGTTCCGAAGAGCATCCAATCGACCCCGCGCGAGTGCCAGTACGGGTGCGAGCAGTGTACGAGGTACCGAGCGATCGCCCGCGCGTCCGCAAGGTTCGCCTGGTGCTCACCAGGGCGCGAGCCGGTGTAGCGCGACTGGTCTGTCTGGTAAGCTTCGGCCTTAATAAGGAAGGGAAAGACGTGCATGGTACGGACGCGTGGGAGCGGAGTAGTGGTATGAGGTGTGGCCGCCAGTGTAGCCCGAGTACCACGGTGGAGAGACACTTCGCGTTCGCGCCGGAGTGGGGCTGCAGATAGGTGACGGGATGTGGTGAGCTTCCCTTGAAGTGGCAGTATCCGTTGGAACTGCCACTTCGGCGTTCTGGGCTTCTGGGACGAGAGTCTGCGGCCCGGGACGGACGCTGCCACGTTGGCCCTCGTTAAGCTCCTCGTCTCCAGCTGACAACACTTCTCTTCCTGCAGCCCGCATCCTTGAGCGCGCCAATTCGCCCAGCTCCCGCTGCAGTTCCAAATCCAGAGGGTCTTGGTATGTATTCTCATCGATATCTTCCACATCGTCAGCACCATCCAGCTGGTCCATGTCGTCATCGTCCGTGTGCTCGGCTTCTTCGTCCTCACCGCGCGAGCGCATATCTTCGTCCTGCTGCAGCTCGTTGCTGTCTTCTTTCATTTCTGTGGTATCAGCGACTGACTCTGTGGGGGGCATCGAAGACTGATCTGGATCAAAGACACTCCGGCTGGATGGTGTCTCCTCCAGATCCTGTTCGTTATCGTCATTTCCCACTTGCTCATCTTCGTCTTGTGGAATGCGAGGCCTCTGGTAGTCATGTATGGAGATCATTTCGTCATCAGAGTCCGACACAGCCCTACGCGTCTTCCACTTCATCTCGTAATCGTGAACCAGAGCATCCGTAGCTTCCATGTGCTCATCTGATTCATCAGTTTCTGCGCGCAGCTCGGGATCGGGCCTGTCGAGCAGGTCGCCTGGGCCGTCTGTATCGTGGCTTGGGTCCTCGGTCTCCTCCCGCTCATCCGTTGATACGTTTGTCTTCGCAGGTGTCGATGACTTCTCTGCACTCCTATCAGGCGGCCCGTCGTCAAGTTCGTCTTCTAGTTCAAGGGAGTCGGCATCCTGGCTCGCGTCGTCATCTTCAATATCCAACATTTCATCTTGATCGGGAAGCGTATCGAAGTCCGGCACGCCATTTACGTCCTCACCAGCTTCGGCAGCCTGATGTCTGCTCAGCTCAGCTGCAGGAATGATCAGAAACAGCCACACTGTACCATCGGAAACACCCACCTTCGTATGTCTGTTCAAGCTCAGTCAGGGCAGCCTCGAGTTTGACAAGATCGATGGCCAAGAGCAAATGCGGTTTGTCCCCCGATAGAGTCTTAAGCATCATCATATCATGATACTTCGCAAGGATGCTGCGGACGACGTCGCTGCTTCCTTCGTATTCCTCTAATCGTGGTAGAGGCATATGCGCGGAGTCTAGGCGGGTGGTGCTGGGTAGGGGGAGAGACTGGAAAGAGGCAAGCGCATCGCTAACATCTTATATACCTGAGGGTCCTCAGCAAGGAAGCGGTCCGTATATGGGCAAGAGCCACGAGGCGTCCATCGGGCCGGGACATTTCGACGTACCAGGAAACTGCTAGTGGCTGAGCTTGAGTGGCGATAATTTCATTGGCTGATAAGCGCGCAGACGTTCATCGCGCCGCTGGCAGGATTTGAAAATCGATCCATGCAGTGGCTGCGCACACGAGGCAAAATCGCACATATCGAAAGAAGGCGAGATCACGTGTCAACAGGTTTATTGAATAACCAGCATGTAACGGTTGTTCCGGAAGAGCTCCGGTTACTAATTCTGTTTCCGCTCGAGTGCGGGTTCCTGTAACGCTGGATGCAGCATTATCTGGATAAAGCTGCATTGTCCTGTGAGGCGGTCAGCTCGAAGAAATGGCAGCAATGGGAATGACTGGCCTTGCCTTAGCGACACCCAAAGCAGTCAAAGAGAGGGTCAGAATGCGAGTTTCAGTTACCTGGTCAGATCAGTCGCAGTAGACGGAGCCCCTCATTGGCTACGAGGCCGTGGGCGACCGATCCCAAGTTGTGGATGTCAACTCACGGCCAAAACTTTACGACTTGCTTACGTAACTGGTCTGAGGGATGTCATCTTTAAAAAATCCATTTCAGGCAGTCAGATGGTTTAAACAAAGCCGTTGTGAAGTATCCAGAGCGATCAATACGAGTTTGTTGACCATAGCTTGTCGGTGTGTTGTAACGAGACAGGATGTTTCCCCAGCTTAGTGCTCGGCGTTCCACGGATACCAGGAAAGCAGAGCGTGGACCGGGGATGCCACAATAAGTGTTGATCTACCACAATCGCAAGTGTAGAGACGACGGCCGCCAGGGCACCTTGTCTCTAGGCATTAAAGCGAGTGGATCCAGTGTATTCCGAAGTAAAACGTGAAACTCGGTGGGTCGAGCCGACAGCGTCCCACATGAAGACAGAAAGAATATCATTCGACCTTCGTTCTGGGCTCCTGAGAATCCCAATCGTACAGCGTAATGAGTCGCCCAAGAACAACAGCGTTGGAAACCACGAAGCCGAGGCCCGCGACCCACAGACGAAGGTAGACGGCTTGCCCATTGAACTCGAGCTGAAACGCGATCGCAAGCCAGGCGGCCTGATCCCGATTGTCAGACGGACGAATCGTGCGGAGATGATATACATGCCTGTGAACCTATCCAAAGGATCAGGAGCGCAACGCTTTCCGTCCGAGACACTCGCAAACGTGGTATGACCAACGGTAGGAACCAGAGATACCACATGAAGTACTGAGACTGGTGGTCAAACTATGTCGTAGATGTGTGTGTCAGATACACGTACCTGAGACGTGCAGACCTTGTTGAGCAGGACGAACGCGGCAGTCTGAGCTGCCCAAGCCCCGGCCACGTCCCGACTGCCGAATTTGGCGCCTAACCCGATAGTGAGCAGAAGCTGTGGCACGAAGCCCACTATTGAGGAGAGTCGCGAGATTGACGATCCATACGTCAAGTATGCAAGATAGAAGAATGGCGAGAAGTTGTGACGGTGATCTTGCCGCGTTACATGATACAGGTACGTGTGATCAAGGAAGGGTCTACCCCAGCTGTGGAATGTGGTCAATACAAAACTAACGGGGTAGTGATCAACATTACATGGAGTACATGATTGCTCCCAGAGCGAAAAATGTCCCAGCGCTCGCCGCCGTGAACAAGCAGGTCTGACGCGAAATCCATCCCTTCCAGCCCTTGTCGCGGGCCAGCCAGGAGAGGGTCGCGATTCCGTAGACAAACGGGTAGATCTTGAGATGAGTTGCGAGACCCAGCATTATGCCGCTGCCGATAAGATTACCGCGCTTCAGAAGGTAGAGTGACGACATCACCGCGAGCCCAATGAGAGCCTCTGATGATCCTCGGGTTGAGATATTTAGTGGGAACGGATTGAGTGTCCACAGTAGCGTAACGTAGTTGACACTCGATCCTACGGGCAATAGCCTCTGCAGCTGTAGACTGATGAGGACATCCGAAAGCGTAAATAACAGTTTGCCCCATGCGGGATGTAGGAGAACGTTGGGCGTAAGTAGCAGGGCGAGCAAAGGAGTATAACGAAATGTCGAGCGATAGTATGGGCTAAATATTCATCAGCCAAGGTCACCATGGGCATATATGAGGCACTCACTCGCCCAAAGCTAAGCCAAGTCGCTTTGCTAGCCATCCACCGGCATATCCGCTCTCCTCAGGCCTCACTACAAATCGAGCAGCGTCCGTAAAGACATGGTAATCGATATCGGTGTATTTCAAGGGTGAATGGGCATCATGCCAGTCGCCATAGATGATCAAGGCTGCATGTAGAGATGCAGACAATAGTAATATTAGAGGGAAGGGGAGCTTGGCAAGGCGGTCGAGCATTGACCTGCTGGGAGGAAAAAAAGACAGCTTCAATTTGGGGAAGCTTGTCCGTCTGGCTTCGAATGCTTCCGGTCAGATTCCTTCCGCGCGCACGAAACGGCCGAGCTGTCATAACGGCATTCAGTTCGTCAACCCTTACACGTGCAGCTCATAGTAGAGTGGGACGTCCTGGTCCTATGGAGTTCATCAGCCGCAAGCTCCCGTGGTCCAGGTGGGTATTCACCGTTTCCGACGGGTCATAGTATGAACAGCTTTCAACCGTGACAGCGGCCATTCTTTTGCACCAAAGAGCCCGATAGTCGAGCGTCCGCCTCGACTGTCCACGCTGCCTTATGATGTCCTCCTGGAGATTGCGGCGATCCTCTCTCAGTCACCCCCGGATCTACCCTATCAGCAGAGCATGCTGCGACAATCCCACAAGCTACTTGTATGCTATGAACCCCCTCCTTCTCTTTCTGCGTTCTCTGCTGTCTGCCGTGCTTGCCATACCGCTTCCGTACCCTACCTATGGCAGAATCTGCGACTTGGGAGTTTCGAACACGTCTTCGATGCGGCAGTGGACACTTCTCCGAGCGCTCAGTGGACAGAGGCAACACAACTGGACAGGGTTGAAGAGATCTGCAAATGTGCAGAGCATGTACAGAAGGCTTCCCTTGACATTCGTCGACGCGTCATGTACGTACTACCCTTGTCTTGCTCCACACAGATTTAACTCCTAGTAGACGTCTCAGATGGGTTGGACTCGACATCAGCTATGGATACGGACTGCTGAGATCCTTGCTGGCCCTCCGAGAACTTCGACTCGTCCCCTCTTACATGTCCCTTCGCCTCCTCCCCGAAAGCACGCCCCTCCCACAATCCCTCTCCTTCAGTACCTTGCGCTATCTCGCCCTTGACACATCCCAATCCTCGCTAGTCCTTCTTGCTCGATGTCCATCCCTCGAATGTCTCAAGCTCTTCTGCTATCCAGGGATGGTGTACGGATTCGGGTACACACAGTTTGAAGACATGTGTCGTGGGCTGAAAACCGGTGGCTCCAGCAAGACGCTACGCATTTTGGACTTCGCGGGACACTCCTGGAGCTCCCGACTATATCGGCTGACTGCGAGGGCACTTACGGACGTGCCATTAGAGAAGCTCGAAGTTATCAACATGAACCACGCCCCGTTGCAGTTTGTACCCGAGGTGATTTCCTCCTACGTCATGTATATCGCGCGGAAGGCTGAGGCAATAGCATGACCAGATCCTGCTTGATACCGTCTATCACCTACAAGACTCTATACCGACTCTTCGCGCAATTGGATTGCTACAAATCTTCGCGCGCAAGATACAGGAAGCATTGACTATCGAAGACCGGGCGCAGCGGGACAACCGCCGTCTCCCCCTCCAGAGCGCATTCGTCGAGCAAATCATGCTCAGGCGACCGACACTAGATTACTTCTCTTACGCAGTAGGCCAAGAGAGCACTGTTCGTATGCTGTGGGCCTCCGACAGAACACCCGGTTTATCTCGAGGTATTGTCGGTCCTGTGGACTCGGTGAAACTGCTGGAGAAGACATCCCTTTCCGGACCACGTTTTGAAGGAGCGCATCCCGGATTTCCGTTGTCTGTGGACTCTGCTTGGTCAGAGTTTGCAGATTAGTCTTGCATCGATCCCGCGAAAGCTTGCATATACAAAGCGACAGATTGTGTACGATATCTGCCTCGTTGCCTTATTCCCCATTGCTCTGATACCTTGTATAGAGCCCTGACACCTGACGTGCAAACTGAATAGCCTTGGTCCGCAGGACGGATGTTCACGCGTTGTTAGTACAGTGGTTAGTATTCCCGCCTTCCAAGCTGGAGATCTGGGTTCGATTCCCAGGCAACGCAGAACCGTGTTTTTGTCTTGAAACCCCGGACAATTTTTACCAATCTGTTTCTGCTTCCGCTCACTGTTCGTAAAGGTCCCTTAAGCTCACACAGGGCGGCAATGTTCGCATTCATCATGAAATGGTAGAACGGCTGGCGGATAGTTGTTTATTATAACTCATGCGTGCGCCGTACAATGATATAGCGATACCAGTCCTAATCGTGCCCTTGCGCTCGGCGGTCCCTCATCCCTCCATGAAATACATTCTGTACAAGGCGGAATTCCATGTAGACAGGCTCCTAATAGGGAAATGTCCCATTACGTTCGTCACTGGAACTGCTGGGTTTTCTCCATGTCCAGAAGTTCCTCCTCGGACAGCAGCAGCTCCGGCGGTACCTGAACCCAGTCATAGTGTCAGCCGTAACCTGACGCGCCTCTCGAGCCTCAAAAAGCTCACCTCAAAATCGACGTGATCCGGTCTGAACTGGTCCTCTTCCGGTTCCTTGATCGTCCAATCGCGGTCCGCGACATCTGGCAAGGCTGCGCCAGCGACAGCCAAGCGGTCTGCCATCTCGTTTCCTTCGATGCCCATATGACCTCGGACGTGTTGCAGCTTGAGATGGCCTGGTCGGCCATCCATGAGCGAGGACAGGTATAGGAGGAGCTCCTTATTCTTCACAGGTCCACTGCCTGTGCGAAAGCCGTTCATTCTCCATTTGGGCAGCCAGTCACGCATACCTGAGAGGTGTCAACATGAGCTCAGCATGTGCGCTACCAAGAAACGCACATTGGATAGAGTAACTCGAGTCAGTCTTGATGATAAGTGGTGTGCTGGGGTCGGGATCGGTTTCAAGTGCCCGCACAATACCCTGAGACGGTATAAGTCATGTGTATGCACCTGAACACAAGCGTCGGACACACAATAAGTTCGGCACGATTGTTGGTCTGTGCCCCACCGAGCCGTTCGGCAACGTTCCTGCTTCCATTATCAGTACTCGTCCAATAGAGCGTAAACGGTGTGCGCACTTCATTCCTGGGCCCCAGTATACACCCACGCCTCCCTTTGCGCCCTGCTTGCCATTGCCGGAGCATGCCCCATCGGTGTAGACCACTCGCCAAGTCTTGCCATCTTCTACTTCCGTCAACCCCTTTATTTCTTCATCCTTCGGAGGTGCGATCACGGATGCAATGAAGTTGGTGGCAGTCGTCTTGCTTTGTGCAGGTATGGGCCGCGCATACGGCTGGGACGGACCGGCGCTATTGGGTACCGACGGAGTGGGCTGCCCGTTTACGAAGGCTTCGGCTTCCTCTCGCGTTCTGAAGCCCTGGTGCACCGCTCCGGAGTAGCCGTTCACCTGGGCAAGGGTGTCGTCCCTAGAGATAGGTGAGTATGAGAAGTAGAACGAATCAGTTATGGGCGCACCAACTCGTGTACACTCCAGGCACCCGGCCGCGACGCACGGCGTAGAACTGCGGCTTCTTCGTCTTCACCTTCGGCATGGTCTGGGATGATGCAAGAACCTCACGCCAGACCGCAAGGCTGCGTGCTACGGCGGCAGCGGCCAGACGCGCCACGGTGCCTTTGTTAACGAGTAAATGGGAGAATGAGTATAGACATAGACAGCCCTCGCGTCGGCAGGCTGAGCTGGAACGGGGGACCCTTGAAAGGAGAAGTGACTGGACCCTACTACACTGCCATAAGTACTATAATAGTAACACCGCCGGGGCTTCTGATGTTCTTGCATCTTCACCATCACGTGTGCTTTATTTGCGTCTGATGGTTAGGGACGCCATCTTCTTCGTGATGGAGCGCGTCTCTTCCGCGCGATTACCCTCAGTGCCATGCAAAGCAATTGCAGTCGCGGCTGTTCTGCAAGACTTTATGCTGTCAGAGCAGGGAAAGCGCCATTGGGTGTGTACCGATATGAGTATGTTTTCTTTTCCAGCTCTCGAGATGGCCCCAATGGAGATGAAAATTTGTCCTCAAGACAGGATGCTCGCATACAGGCCGAAAGACATCGTGGATCGGAGGTACGCGAGTTTGGGTCGTGTAAAGAGGCGAGCGCGTGGATGCGGCTGCAAGCAACGAGTCTGCCACCGCGCAAGCAGAGCCCGAGAACCAAGAGACCGAAGAAGCCAAAGCGTTCTTCCAAGTCTAGTATCGCACCTGATCCGACAAATACTCGTCCCCCCATTAACCGCTCATCAAACATTGTGCTGGGCCGACCAATACCATTGATACAGAGAGGACTTGCTGAATCGAGCCTACGGTTGGAGCCTCCTCCAGCGAAGGTCAGGCTACCTGTAGCGTCCAAAGATGTTTGGATAGATGTCTACACGGACGGTGCATGTATCAAGAACGGAAAATATGGTGCGAAGGCCGGCCTTGGAGTCTATTGGGGTGATGGACTAATGTCGGTAACCTCCTTGAAGCATAATCTGGTTGCTGAGTCTCGACCAGGAACATCTCAGAACGAGTACCTGGGGCACAAACCAATAATGGAGCCGAACTCATTGTAAGCTGCGCTGTCTGCAGGATTCCCATGGTTTCTCCGTTCATCAGATACCAGGCTATCATTCGCGCGTTGGAGGAGGATCCTGCTCCGCACTCGCAACTGTGCGTGCGAACAGATTCCAAATATGCCATTAGATGTGAGGATGTGGAACACATCTGTTTCATCGTGTTAATGATTCTTTAGGTGTTACTGAGTGGTTCCCGCACTGGATGCGAACTAATTTCCGGACCTCAGGCGGTGGGCGAGTGCAGAACGTCGAACTCATCCAGTGGATCATTGCGCTCAAGCATGATCGGCCTGGCCCTATGAAGCTGGAGTACGTCAAGGCGCATCGGGGTATCAAGGGAAACGAAATGGCCGACCAACTTGCCAAAGCTGGTCGAGATCTTCCGTGGATCAAGGATCGCGATTGGACTATTAGGGGACATGATGAATCGGTCCAGCTGCCTGAGACCAAGCTGGCGTCGAGCGTGCAGCTCAGAGAAAACATATCAGCCGCGAGTGAGCCAGCCTGTCTCGATACGGACATGTTCGACGACGTATACCTGTTGTCCGCGGAAGAACTGTTCTATATGGAGGCCGAGCAGACTTTTGACTAAGGCTAGTTGAGCACATATGCATTCAACTGTTGTCACACATTACGAACTTCATGCACATAGCCTAGCATGCACCTCGCATACATAGCACCTGCAATATTGTTAATAGTGACAATGTCTTCTGACCATCCGTCGCGACCCCCCCATCAGCTTCCATCGTTGTACGCTCTAACTTATTCGCACGATCCTCAATGCATGGATTGCAAGGTCTACAGTTTCTCTTGATCGAACGAGATCTCGGTTCAGCTCGCACGACGTTGGTATTATCGTAGTTATACAACATCATCCCCATCTCTTCTCCGCTCCCTCTCCTGGGGCCCAACCCCGCACATCAACTCCTCTCTGATGTACATCACAACGACAACCAACGGACACAACCTCTATGTACATCGCCGCGGCGCGCTGGTGACGCACGACCACAACATAGTGTACGACTAGAACAGACGACGGGCTCCGTGCAAACCAACCATACGAGTTTATTGGAAAAGGCCGACCGTAGCCAAGTGAATGAAGGTGGGATAGAGAGATAGAGGTATAGATTCAATCAATGAGCGACAGGGCCCCAGGGGCAGAGAAAGGAGAGCTGCTTGCAGACAGTGGTGGTGGGGTGGTGGGTGGTGGTCGAGATGGTCGGTAGATCACGAAAGACGGTTGAGATCGAGTGTGACGCTGCCGACGGGGACGACAATGATGGATGGTGGAAGTATGGGCCCCTACAGCAGATGAGCAATAGCATGTATCGCAGGGACAGTGTAGAAGGAGTGGAGCAGTAGCAGCGGAGGGCAGAGCATAGCGATTCGAGGCAGGTGAAAGACGAAGCGATAGCGGAGCAAAGAGCACGCATACAGACAAGTGGTGATAGAAACAGCGCGTGTGTTTAGCAATGATTTCAGAATTTCGACAGAACGACCGGCGGATGGCGCACGGGCTCGAATATACCGGTCCACGTCTCTTCGCTCACGCGAAGAGGCTGAGCCCACTCGCGGCGTAGCCTCCGCCGACACCAACGCTCATGTTGAGGTTGGAGGGCAGCCAGGGCATGCCGACGGTCGTACCCATCGCAGGTGCGGGCTGGGGGACCGCGAGGCCACCCGAAGAGGTACGGCGCGTGTGCGAGGGTATGAAGGGCACGGCGGCGGACATGCCGATGTTCACGTTCGCGGTGGTGACGGGCGCCGACGGGCTCAGGGAGAAGTGGCCGTCGGGGCTTGCGCGAGAGTGGATGCTGGCAGAGCCGGAGCGGATGCTGCCAGAGGGGCTCGAGTGGACGCTGTTCATCCCGTCGGTGACCATGGGGGCCGAGACAGACACGCCGGCGTCACCGTCATGCACGCTCGATGGAGGCGTTATTGCCTGCGTGGAAGGCGCCTGGAAGCCCATTCCCGACAGGGTGGGGATGGAGGCGCCCGCTCCGGGAAAAAGGACCTGGGCATTGCGCTGGTAATTGGCAAGAAACGCCTGCTGGGCCTGCTGTACGAGCGGGTTCGACGCGGGCGGCGTGGTGGCCGTGGGTACCGAAGAGCCATGCGAGCTGCCCGGAGGGGTGAACATTGTCATCGAGGCGTTGGGCTGTGTGAGCTGGGCTTGCTGCCACTGCTGGGCCTGCATCTGCTGGTTCTGGTTCTGCATCATGTTGATCATCTGTTGTTGCTGTTGTTGCTGCTGCGTTTGCTGTTGCTGCTGCTGAGTCCAGGCAGCGGTCTTATCCTGACCACTGTCGAACATGGTAGGGGCGCTGGAAAAATCCAGGCCCATCTGCTGTTGAGAGGCGCCATACTGGTGCGAGGGGTGGGGTTGCTGGTGTTGAGGGGGGTAACCGCGCTGCGGGGGCATCTGCATGCCCATACCACCCATACCGCCCATACCCATAGGCATCATACCCATCGGCATGGGCATGCCGTGGCCCATGTTATGGCCATAGCTCTGCATGCCTTGGTTAGCGCCACGGCCGGCGGAGGTGGGGCGGTCCGAGAGCTCGTCTTGATCGTACTCGTCCTCATCGGCCTCGTCGACGGCGTTCATCGCGGCATACGCGGCACGCTCCTCGTCGTTCTCCTCTACCTCCTCAACGGTCATAAGGATGTGGAAGTCCTGCGAGCGAATGGGCTCCTCGGCCGGAGGCATGCGGGCGCGCTCACGCCACTCGTTGACTTCACGGCGGAGGAGGTCCGCTTCAGACTTGAGGATGCGAAGCTCACGGGCGGCGACACCGCGCGCCCTGCGCTGCTGGTGGATGAGCGCGATGGAGCTGTTGACGATGGCAGACTTCGATGGGCGACGAACGGACTGCAGATTGGGGAGCATGCCGGCAAGGTCGAGGAAGCGACCGTTCAAGGTCTCGCGGCGCTGCCTCTCGACGGCGTTGTGGGTTGCACGCCTCTCCGCTGTGTTGGCGCGACGGCTGGGCTTGCGGCGGATGGGACCAGCGGAGGAGTCGTTGCCGCTCTCGGTCACTGCGCTGGAAGGAACGGCGCTGGGGGGGTTGGAATTCAGGTTGTTCGCAGCCGTGTCGGTCTGCAGAGGAGCGAGGCCCTGCCCGCCCTCATGCTTGGGGACCGGGGACACGCTGGGGGAGTGCTTGAGTGTGGTCGACATTTTTGGAATGGTTGGGGTATGGATGGTTGTGGTGTCGGGTTTACAGGTGCGTTGGTGCGTTGTGTTGAGCGAAAGTCAGAGGACGCAGAGCCGAGTGGAACGTCGGAGAGGTCTGGCAGTTGCTCGTTGAGGTAACAGAGAACGGTGCCGAGGTGTGGGAGGAGGTCGATCTGGGAAGCGGATGCGCTACAGATGACCGTGGGGTGGCGGTTGGGAGGTGTAGGGTTTGGGGATAAGTTGCAACTGAACGGTTACGCGCGAAAGGCAGCGGACACCGAGGCAGGAGCAATGAATGTTGAGCGAGTGTTGGTAGCGGAGAGGCGGAGGGGTAGAGCGGGTGAGAGAGAGGTGCACAAAAAGGGTCGCGAGATCTGTTGTAGAAGAGCATATAGTCAGCATACATTCAGCATAACGACTGCATTGGCGAGAGGGCGAGGAGGGCTTTGTGATGAAAATTGATCACATAAGACATCAAGCATTGATGTCGTTGTTGGGCTCGACTCCTCCGAGGTAGACGGACAGGAGGTGTATACTCACATCAAGCGGGGTCCTTTTTGGCGGGGGGCTGGCGGGGAGGGGGGGGGGGGGGAGAGGGGAAGACGAGCTGAACGCTGTCTGGCGACGGCGAGGACTTGGACGATGAGGGACGAGGGGAAGGGGGGAAAGAGGGCCGCGTGGGCGATGTACTCGGGAATGATAAGAGCGCGGACCGGCACAGCTCAGACCCTGTACCTGAGACCCGCGGCCTGCCTGGCCATGCCAGACTCGAACTTAGGCGTGGGTCTGCGTGCCCTGCCTCCTCCCCCAATCAGGGATGCCCTGGTGCCCCAGACCCAGTTTCACATGCTGTGCACCCCAATCGCGCCCCGGTTATATGACCAACGATGCCCCCGTTAGGCTGTCTCACCCGGTTGCCTCCGCCCTTCTTTCTCTTCTGCCTTCCCCGCGGCCCCCTGGACCCTCGTTCGCACATGCACCCAGACGCACCCAGATGGTCCTCCGCCCTCCCGCTCCCTCACTCGTTCTCACGCATCACGCTGAATGAAGAAGGACAACCGGGGCGACCCAGAACAGAAGACCCGCTGTCCAGGTCATTGTTTTGAATCGAATATTCCCCCTCTTTCATGGGGCATCCCCGGAGGTTTTAGATGCATGACGCCCCTCCAGACCCTGGTTACTCTCCTGGGAGAGAAGCGTCCCGACTGCGCCCCATCCTCTCCCAAATCGACTGCACCGCCGACCTGCTTTCGAACACAGAGCGGCAGATTCCTCTATGTATCCAGCTTCTTACGTACCTGCATCAACACGCAATGCAGCGTCTGCTTAAGCATACAGCCTTGTCGTCCTCTCTACAGCAGATCTTACGGCAATGCACCTTGATGGCTCTGGCACGGCTTCACTCAGCCGACCGATGCGCCCAATCAGCGGCCATGACCCAGGAGCTTCCTTGTCTATCTGTCGGCAGATTACTGCAATCATCGGCAGCGATGCCGTTGCGCTCTTGCTCAGTAATATCAAAATGCTTGCACCCGTTGCGCTTCTTAACCGCCGCTTCGCCCAAGTTCCTTGCCCCCAGCCATTTCTTGGCACCTTATTCAGCCTCGGCCCAGCTGCCGGTGTACCGAAGCCAATGCTGCGTCCGAGGATTTACTTGCAAGCGCAGGGCATATCGCGCGGCCTGAGAGCACGCTCTTGCTTACATCACACCTTATATAGGAAGCGACCGGGTTTATTTGGCAAGTCGTTTCAACTCATCTTCTCCCGACGCCCATCATCCGTCTTTGTTCACGGAACCCATTGCCTGGGAATTTGGTAATTGAATGTATCCGTCGGAATGCCCGGCGGACTGGCCGGCGGGGCTCCGGATCGGCCTTGCGCCATCGACGTGCATAATGACAAGCAAAGTCAGTCTACTATCCACGCACACCGTCAACTTTTGTGGTCCGCTATCGCTCATCTCAGCAATCGTACAACATATTCTTCCAAGTTCTGTGACGCTTCCTCTCCTTAATCACAGTACCGAAGACGAGCGGTATGCATTCTCGGAACCCTATTGTCGTACGACAATTGCGCTCCCCTATTCCCCCTTCCCCTATTTCCTTCTTGCCCCTTCGGTTGCGTTTGGCACAACGCACGTAACGCGACGTAAGGCTGGCACTCGGCGGCCGCCAGCGCTGTTTTCACAGCACATAACCCCCTCGTACCGAAACCTGATTAAGCTTGCCCACACCTTTACTAGCCACACGACCTGCCCGCAGCTTGTGCTGGCTTTCCTGTGTGAGTCAGCTCCACTCGGCTAGTTCTCTATGTTTCCCGGCAACCCTACGCGTCGACCGCCGGCTCGCCAGGCCGGTCAAAGGTATAGCATAGTCGAGCCAGACCAGTGGCCAAGAGCCCAGATGGTCGCTGCCGATGCCTGTACGACCGCGGTACTGGCATACTGGTAGTCTATCATCATGAGCACATTGCAGCTCCAAGAATCACGAGCTTGTCTGACTGTATTGCAGTCCGGATCTTAGCTTGCCGACGGTCAAGCAATGAGCCAGCTGGGTGTTTACTGGGCACCACACTCTGTTGTGCAAATGGATCTACTTCATTTGGAGTAGTCAGCGGTGGGATGGATACCACAAATGAAGCAAATTTGTGTAACAGAACCACACATTGCCTTACTGATATTATGAAAGTGGGGCCGATGGTCCGTTTCGAAATGCACTGCCGCCCTATTGAATCGGAAGAACATTAGGGCGCTGAGCTCGGTTGGTGTCGACCTCCTCGTTTGGGAATCGGCGCGACATGTTTGCGCGGCGATGCTGAGACCATAGAGGGTGGGCAATGCTGCCCAGTCTGGACGAGCCCGTATACCAGTACAAAGTTAGCCAGAGGGCGGACATCCTATCAACACCGGTGCGAGAACCTCTTAATATCTCCCGACCTTCAAACCTTGACGTCTGTATTCAAGAAGCATTCCTTTTGGATCAGGCATGCATTGGAGCGAACGTGTGTGGAGCCGACGTGAGACCAGACGCCAATGAAACGCGATAAGCCGAACTCTCTGTGCCGAGAGCAAAGAAGCCATTGGCTACCTCCTTGTAGATCGTTTGACAATCGTCCGTCACATTATGTAGGGCAGGGGAAAGGGCGTGTGTGGGAGACGCGAAACACAATACGCAGCCTGTCCACTGACGCGAACATTGTTTGGCACGTCAAGAGGTAAATCTGCCTGATCCCGCGAATCACTTCACTTTCGAGTTCACACCCCTTCTCCTTGACCCCCTCCCTCCCGGGCTGTTAAACACTCTGGTGATAACGAATTTAGAGTCAACTTGGGCCATCAAGGAAATAGACTGCTGTTTCCCCTCGTTGTGAAACACTTGCCCCACTGACATGGAAGACAATGACAGCGTCCAAAGGGAACGAGGATCTCTGATCTGTCAGTTGTTGGGGCAGGACTGCCTCAGGGATAAGGCCCGCATCCCCGAAGAGTCTAGCCTAACAATGAAGCTATTGCCCATGCAGAACGAAACTCAAACCAGTATAGAGTATTGGGGCACTTGTGCGTCAAAGCGCGCAAACGTGGGGTAGCGGAACGCGCCAGTAGAAGCGGCGTGTAGGGCATGGTCCGAGACCAACGATAGAACGGATGGTTTGAATGAGAGGTGTGTATTAGGCGAAAATCAGGTGCTCGGCAGTCCATTAAGTACAACGTCGTACAATCCCCTTCGCCATACCTTCCATCATCTTCTTCCGCGACTCGAGGAGTTTCTTGCCGACTCGGTGCACGAAATCCGGCTTGAACTGTTGGCATAGTGATCAGGTACGTTATGGAAAAGCAGGTTCTTGTCATAGCTTACCTCAGCAGTCTTGACCAACGGGTCACAGAGGGTTTCAAATTCTGTCAACGGCTTGGCACCACAGTCGTGCGACAATCTCGTCAACTCATCGGCGAACTTTCGCAGGGTCTCGACTGCATGCTGCCGTACAATCTTGACGCTCTGGAATACTGGGTCACCCTTCTTTGCACGGCCGCTGGGGACCTTGAATGGGTATGTAACCAGGTCGACGAGCACGAAGCCCTCGAGGGCGATGGACGCGATGTGGAGGAGCTCCCAGGGCAAGGCACCCGCTTGGACGAGTTTCTGCAGCTCTGCCCACTCATCTAGATGATGTTGAGTATCAGCAATACTGCGGCGCACTGTTTCACTCACCATCGAAGAACTGAGTAACTTGCTTGCTCGCCTCTAAAGCCACTTCCTTCGTCGGCTCCGTCTCGAAGAGGGTTGTGCCATTTTCGGCGCCATTTGTATGGCCGTTCGTCACCTTAGACTCTATCTCCGCAGGAGCCGCTGCTATAGGCGCAAGCCACTCCAGGAGGTTATCGGACAGAGCGACAACCGCACGCTCGGCTCTGGTGAACTAATGGTTTGTCAACGAACATGCTGTTAGAGCCTCAAATCCATCTCACCTCCTCACTGTCCTTAATTGATGCAGAGAAGCTCTCCGGTTCATTGTAGACATTTGACAAGCCGCGCAAGGATCGTAGATATATCTTCGAGAACACATTGACCCAAGACACCTTGCTCCTTGGACCGAGCTCAGTCTGCTTCAAGATGTCTTGTCCAACGGCCTGAAGGTTCGGAATGATGGAGAAATCGCGGTTGTCAGGGTTTGACTTGCGTTGTAGGTTGAGATCGAGGTCCTGGATCTCTTGGGGGATGCCCAGCATTTCGACGTTATTGAGGAGTTCATGTGTAAGGGTCATGCGGAGGTGCTCTATGCGGATGAGGTCGCGTTGCAAGGAGTTCTCAATCAGTTCTTCGAAGTTGAGGAAGTCAGGGATCTGCGAATACTTCTCATACTGGAATGCTTTGGTGATCATCTCGCCGGTTTCTGTCCAATTGTCGGCATAGATGGCACTCGCTTCGAGACACTCAGTCAGATACGAGATATCTCCGCTCGCGCATGTGGAGAAGGTCGTGGCGCGGTTAAGCACGAGCCATGACAGAGTATCGTGTTGCACAGTGCGAACGTTGGTCGCACGATAATGGTCTAAGCACAACGAAGATGCACCTGCAAAGCTGTCAGACGAGGAACACAGCGCAAGGGTATATGCGACTCACCAAGTAAGCGATAAAGACAAATCAATAACAGCCTCAACTGATACGCCTTCTCGCTCTTCTGCAAGGCATACTCCAAGACGCATACAGCCTGCAACAGATACTGGAGCTGATGGTCCAATGACCAAGCACCAATCAATGCTTGCGAGGCCAAGAACGCAAAATCATCTGCAGGCTGGAGCTCCACTGGCCTGAGATCCTTGCCCAAGGGAAGCGCATCGCGGTACAGCTTCAGGTATGCAAAGGCCTGTTCGGACTCCATCTCCGGAGTGAGATCACCTTCGATTGCTTGACGATAACGAAGCAGTTTCTGAATATTGAGAGTGGTCTCAAGGGCTTGTAATGTCGTCTGCGAAGGCATTCAGCTCCAAAGCTCTCATACTGGGCGTGACACGTACCACATCGGGTGTCCATGACTTCAGATGCTCCGTCCACTTCGCCAACTCCTCGTCGTCCAATATCTCCACATAGGGCTTTAAGTCCTCGAAACAGCTTGGCTTTTCCGAGAACTTCTCCAAATATACCCTTGCCTGGTCCACTAAACTTGGGCTGCCGGTTGTGACCTTCTCCACCCTCGCGCGCTTCTCCAGCTCGAGCAGACCCAGTGAAGGTGCCCGCTCTTTACGCCCGACCGACTCGACCAACTTGGAGAACAGCATTTGCGCTTCCGAGATACGCTCCGAGATGGAAGGTAACTCGTCCACATCCTCTGGTTTCTTTTCAGCTTCTCCATCTGCAGGACCAGCCTGCCCGTTCGCAGGCGATGGTGCGACAAACGTCGAGTCCAGCAGAGCGAGGTACGTCGTCCAATTATAATCTCCCTTCTCGATCTTCCCCTTCGCTCTCCGCCTCTCGCCCTCCCAATCGTTGACCTTCTTCGCCAGTTCCGCTCGCGTCTGCTCCAGGGCCAGGCTGTTCCGACATAAATCCTCGCCCTTTTCACTCTTAATGAGCTGCCGGGCAGTCTCGACGTCGTCCAGCCCTAGCAGGACGGAGATATGAAGGTAGAAGCGGTCGGTCGCTACCCAGGAAGGTACATCGGCGGTAGCGAGGTAGCGGGCAGCCACGTTGAGCAGCACCTTGCGCATGGCTTCCGGCGTTTCGGGATCAGCAGCCTGTATCGGAGTCAATCGTTTTCAAAAGAACCTTATATGCTGCGCACCTGCTGAGTGACGCTCATCAAGTACCAGTAAAGATACCGATCATGTTTCACAGTCTTCCAGAGCTTCAGTCCGACCTATCTGGGTGTTAGCCCTTGCCCCTTTGAGACCAGGCAAAATGTATGCGCACCTGCTGGGCCGTCTTCCAGCTCCGAACCTTGATCATAGCCAAGAACGCTTGCGCCCCAATCTCCTCATTGTCAGGGTGCCTATTGAACGCATCGCCGTACAGCGTGACGATGTCCTGGTCTGATAGCCGCACGAATTAGCAGGGACCAGCATACAAATATAAGTCCCGGCGTACGGCGTCCAAGAGGTCGTAGGGTCAAATTGAGAGCGAGCAAAGTGCTCTCATCAGACGGCTTGTTCTTCAGGATCTCATCGCAGAGTGCGGAGGCCTCATCGGTCTTGAGACCACGTTGCAAGGCAAGCGCCTTTAGGGCCTGATGGCACAGACGGTGTTAGGGCGTGCACAGAGCACAGAGACAGACGGATCGCACCTTTACGATATCCCAATTAGGCCTTTTCTTGAGAAGCTTATTGCAGTGCTGCAACGCGCTCTTCAGGGAATTTGTCTCGAGGGCAGCTGGAATAGCTGCTCAGCGTCCAGCGCGCTGGGAGACGCGAACGCACTTGCCATAGATAGGTTTCAACTGCCTCTCCTCTAGTGGGTCCATGCGTTGTGCTCAGCAGTGCGCACTTGTCCCCTTCAAGAGCACTGGCGAGCAAATGGAAGTAGGCAAATGAGCGTATCGATGCACCGTGCAAGATAATTAGCTGCAGACCGGACCCGATGCTGCAAAAAGTGGCGTTGGTTGCCGGCATACGCCCAGAAATTCTGACGCGCTTCCGGCCCTTGCCGACCATCGGCCGATTTCGCGAGACTCCTTGTCAGCGCCCATTATGCTTCATATTGCAAACGCGGTCCGGGGTAGGCGCTCATCCCACAACCACAGTTCATGCTTCGGTGCACTGTGATGGCCTCTGCGAAAGCGGGGACGGCGATATCTGCGTGGTCTATTGCGGTACATCAGAAGACGCGAGCCTGAAATCACGCGAATGCGGGCTCGTTCCAATGCTGTAATGACGGAGAAGGGTCGCCGCCCGCCGGACCGCGGCCTCCATTGGGAGAGACCTCGCCACTGGCGCACATACGACAATCACGACATGTCGCGCTGCGGATAGCTCGCCTTTCACAGTGACAGGCTGATCGGCACAGCGAGACCCCCACGGCTGATGATCCAGCTGAAACTCGGATGGCGGCCGACGCCTGGGAGCTCGGCCCGACGTGGTCTAGTACCCAATTCAACTGAATAGGCTCGGTGTGGAGAGCCGACTCCGCCAAGGTGGAGGGCCCCGACGCTGGTGCGGCTATATAGCGATGATGACGATTATCAAATGGCCCAGGTCCGCTGTTGTCCTAGTCAAGTGCTCTATAATTCTGTCTCTCCACGATGCCGGTCGAATACAAGTTCCTGAAGCCTGAGCAGCGAGAGTTCTTCCTGAAGCATGGGTGGCTCAAGATTCCTAATGCGATCAACAAGAAGTACATCGACGCATGGATGAAGGATATCTGGATCCGGCTCGATTACAAGGAGGATGACCCGTCTACCTGGAAGGAGGAGTATGTCAAGCTGCCGAGGCACCGCGAGGTCCTCGCCAGCGAGTTCGCTCCTGATGCTTGGGCGGCGGCTTGCGACCTGTGTGGCGGCGAGGACAGGCTTGACGAGGTTCGCGAACGCTACAATGGCGATCACTTCATCCTGAACTTCGGCTCGGACTATTGGAAGACTGTGCGTACTTGGTACATTCAACATTCGGTTGATGCTGACACGGCCATAGCACGATTGCACACCCCAGGAAACTCCGGGCTGGCATACCGACAATGACTGGTACCGCCAGTTCCTGGATTCGGCCGGCACTGCCCTAACCATGATCCACTGCTTTACCGACATCGAGCCGCGCGGCGGAGGGACCTTGTTGTGCGAAGACGGCCTTACCGATGTGTGCAAATACCTGTACGACCATCCAGAGGGACTCGAAGTGCCGTTCAGGGGGCATGTCGAGAATATCGCGAACTGCGAGGAATTCTTCACTGTCACCGCTAAGGCCGGCGACACGTTCCTCACCCACAGCCTCTTGCCCCATACGGCCAGCAGGAACCACTTGCGCAACCTGCGTGTTATTACGAACCCACACGCATCACTCAAGGAGCCTTTCAACTTCAATCGGGCTGATCCCTCCGACTACGTACGTTGTGTATTTGCTGATGGGCATATGCGCTGACATGGTCACAGTCGCTGGTTGAGCAAGCGATTCTCGATCGCCTTGGCAAACCTAATGGGCTTCCCGAATGGCACATCACTGCTCCCCGTCGCTTCTTCTATCCTCGCAACTACACCTTCAAGGTCGCCCGCGTGCAAGAGGAGCTGGAAAGGATGATCGCGCATGCCAAGTCTCAGGGGCTGGGTCCGGAGTCAGTGGACAGCATATATCTCAGGGGTGACGACGCGATCAAGGAGCATCAGAGGCGCAATGGGTTTAACTTGCCTCATGGGCCTAACAAGTTCCCCGATGGAGTCAAGACGTACCTACATGACTTCGACAAGAACCCTCAGCGCGCGGCAGATGATGTGTAGATTAAGGGGTGCATTTTGGAGGCGGCTACCCGGTGGACAGGTGTTTCTGACTCATAGATAGCATCTTACGGTGCATACAATTACAAGTTTTGGAGATGTGTGCTTGCTGGGTGTGTCGAACGACGCTCTGCTTTCAAAATGACAAAATGACAGATTCCGCTGAGGCACAGGGCAGGGGTAAAGAATGCATTTGGTAATGGTGCGTGTAAACTAGACACATGGAGGTATGCGTAATGATGGTCGGCATGAAGGGGTGTGAATGCTGATGCAAGGGTAGTACAGCAACAGTTGGTAGAAAACATTAAGCAATAGCTTTCAATCGGCAGGTTCGGCATATAAGGTCGGATGTAGGAGGAAGAGAGGCGGGGAATAGGTAGCCGGCATCATGATACGATGTGCACCACCTTTGTTTCTTGGCATCTTGTGGTGGACATGGCCTTCAGGTGCGGCGCTTCCGGGACATACGGTACTCGTACTCTATCGTCATGCGTTCGATGTCGAGCTGTCTCTTCGTTCGCTCCTCTAACTCCTTCCTCTTCCGGATGCATTCCTCACACTTGCCGGCGCGCTTAACCTGGTAAGGCTCAGCAAGGCGGATGGTCCAAGGCTTGGGGCAAGTTGGAACGGGATAGCCGGGGTAGTGTTCACGGCGAAACTCTTGCTGCGTGCGCATGGCGGGAGGACAGAAGTGATAGTCGCAGTCCTCACGGACGATCACATCATGTCCGCATATAATGTAGTGGAGCTGAACTTCGTATATGTAGCACATCTAGCAAGAGAAGCATCAGCACATGTCTTAGGGTGGACAATGCGGCATGTCTTACAGCTGCGGTGCGCCGCCTCGAGCTTCCACTCGACGCCGAGCGGTGAAGCGTTGGACAAGGGACGTGGAAACAGAGATGTAGAACTGATACGTTGCAGAGAAAAGATGTAAGGATGCGATGTGTTTGGGGATGAATCAAGGCTATTTATGCAGTTGAGCAGGAGGAATGTGGAAAGACGGAGTAAGAGGTTAGTGGCAGCCGGTAGTGGTGAAGGTGAAGCCATATTTAAGGCAAGCGGCACTTGCGTGGTGATAGAAGGGTGCATGAAAAGGGGTCGCAGATGCGTGGCAACTTGGATCCTGCTTAGATTCTCCTGATTTCGTCGTGTTCACCCGCAATGTCCACTTTATCAGCTCGCTTTGAGTTCCGGCCGATCGAAGAGACAGTCTCTATTACCGCTAGTACCAAGCCGTGCTGTATAGCGTACACCAGCCCAACTTCAACGGGCCAAAAGGTATGAGCAACGAGCGCATCAGGCCCCTTAAAGAAGCGGTAAATCCGAGGCCAGAATCCAGTTTCCAAATCACGTGTTTGCGGGCGGGTCATCTCCGAGCCGCGATCAAAGGCCACTGCGTAAGTAACGTCATCACACGAGTGCAGGATTGTCCTGTTTCCAACCAGAACATAGAGCCACCACTATAGCCTTTCGACTGGTTAGGACCGCAAAGGAGCCACAGGCCACCCGCGTTTCACGACAAGGAAGCCGCAAGAAGACAAAGGGTCTGGCCATTCACCTCCACGCGTTCGTCATTGGGACACGCGTGGTGGGCGCGCGTGCGGCGCCAACGCCATGCTCCTTATTTGGCATGGTGTTTGATTGTGGATCGGCACATCACGATGACCACCTCAATTGGATCTTGACTGACGTGAGGTTTACGGACCATTCACGAACACGGCGCGCGTTATACTGCCGCGAAAAACTACTGCATAGAGTATTATCTCATCACCATCACTGGACCCGTGCGCAAACAGCATACACTTCGCAGCCACCAGAACAGAATGATATATGTTTATTCGCAGTGCTTCGTAAGCGTGCAAGCGCCTTGGGGCCTGATGATGTACCGCGCCGCCTCTCTGTGCGAGATTTCACTCCGGTCTGGTGCGCTTGAACGGTATGACGCTGATGGACGCCTTCAAGGTCAACCATGATGGGATATCCTGTTTCAATGCCGGAGACACAACATGCCTTTCCGTTCCTCAAGTATCCCCTCGTCCGCCTTTTGCCTTGCTCTTGTGCTTCCCCGATGACGAGCCGCCCCCCTTGATGTTTTGTTCGACAATGCCCTCAATAGCCTTCCATACCTCGTCCACACCTGGTCCAGGCTGACCGAAGAATCTCCGTTCCTGTCCGGTGAGGTCGCCCAGTACGAAATTGACCATTTCCTTCTTCCCCGAGCTTCGGTCGTACTCGCCTACACCAAGACGGATGCGCCAGAAGTCAGGCGTTCCAAGGGCACTCTTCACACTCTCGATACCATTATGACCATTCGTAGATCCTCCCTGCTTCGGCTTGATGGTCAAGGGTGGAAGATCGATTGAGTCGTGTACGACGATGAGACTGCGCGGATCACGCGCTTGCCCCAGATAGTGTTGCGAAGCGAGAAGGACTGGCCTACCCGACAGATTCATGAATGCCTCTATTCGGACATAATAATGAGTGCTTGGTTTAATACGGAAGGTTGCTTGGACATACCAGAGTTGGCGAAGATGAAGCGCATTGACTGTTCATGCTTTGTACCGGCCAGAATACGCGTCGTTGTCTCCGCACAGATACAGTTCAACCCCCTCACGGGCTTTAAGTTCAGACCAAAGCTTTGTGCTAATGCGTTGACCATCAATAATCCGGCGCTTCGATTGCCTCGTCAGCTCTTGTAAAGGCAACACAGTCGGTATGCTCACCTGTGCCGCGTGTATGGCATTGTCCGATTCCCGATCCCAGCGATGAGATATGCGGAAGGCAGAGCCTTCGCTGCACTCATGTTCGCAGACGGTCAAAGAGAGAATGGTTATAGTCGATAAGCCATGAAGAAGCCGCTGAGGTATGCTGCCCCAATGGAGGGGGTGCTGTTGCAGTGACGACGACAACGGTCAGGCAGCAGTGGTGTCCTCCGCACGAATGCCAAGGTGCTTCAGGAATAGGGACTTCCCGGGCTGCCCACGCGTTGCTCGCCGCCATGAGCGCGTAATCTGCTGGGTCTTACTCCTGTTACCGACATCCACTCAGGCCAATGGACCAACGTATACGACGCACGTGAACTCGATACCGCTGGTAAACGTAGAAGGTCAGATGGCTCCACCATCGCCAGCGACTCCGTCTAGAGCGGAGCTGGTGCGTGCCTACACCCTCTATCCATGCCACTGCTCACACGACCGCACAGAGAAAGCTTGTCCTGAACTACCTGTGTCATTACAGCTTTGTGGATACTGCGAAGGCGTTCTCAACGAGTGTCCCACTACAAGGGTGGTATGAGGGCGAAGAGGATGGGAATGGACCGGAGAGCATCCGGATGAGTGATGAGCAGGTGGAAGCTCTGGACGTTCGGAGAGGTGCGCATCACTTGCGAATCTCCTGATTGATCTGACCATGAAGTAGACATACGAGAGAGTATCCTGTCCGGAAAGATATATGAAGCACGAGAGCTGATCACCGCACACTTCCCCACTGTCCTGTCAGACGATCCTCCCCTCCCTCCTCCACCCCCAGCACCCTTCATCATACCCCAACCGCTTCCCTGCATACCGACAATGCCCGTGATACCCGAGTTCCCCTCCTCTCTTGCTCCCCAAAACATCAGCTTGGCACTGTCTATCCAGCAGTGGATCGAAGCACTCCGTACCGTACCACTGCCGTACCCCGCGTTCTCCGCTTCGCCCCCAGCCGAGACGACCGTCACCACTGCGCCCGTCCCAGCCAACACCGAAGCACAAGATCAGACGGCGTTGATCCTGATGGGCCAGCAGCTGTATGCGCGCGCGCGGCAGCTGAATCCTCCGTTCAATGTCCAATTCCGTGACGAGCTGGTGAACATCGCCAGCCTAGTGGCGTACAAGGAGCCGGAGAAGGCGCATGAGAGCGTGCGCCATCATCTGGAGTGGAGCAGGCGAAAGGGCGTGGCAACGCAAGTAAATGGAGCGATATTGAGTGCGTTACCCTGCTACCGAACGAAAGGTACCGAGGCTAATTGACATGCGACAGATTCCCTGGGATACCCGCCCTACGTCCCGCTAGCATCGCTGATTCGGCAGCTGACGTTCGTGTACCAAATGTTGCACGAGCTCGTCGTGCGCCCACCAGACGGTGGCTACCCGGAGGGCGTCGAGATCCTTGATGGCGGAGAGGAGGACCAGGACTGGGCGGCTGACGTGCGTATTACGCGCTTGGGTGCTTAGGAATGATACTGATGAGCACCAGGCGATACCGGAGTTCAGGCTGTCTGCGTATCTGTACAAGGAAAAGAAAGGGAAGGGAGACGTGGACCTCATATACAGAGCAGATGAGGACGAGGATGAGGATATGGATGCGGAGGGCGAGGAGGTGGCAGAGCCAACCGCAACGGGGGACGACGATGAAGGACAGGAGGGAAGTGTTGACGAGGGAGAGGCGATGGAAACAGAGGTGTAATATGCGTGAACCGTTAAGACAGCATGTGCGAGTATTGTATCCGTACCATTGCTTTGTGAATGCCCAGTATCTTGATCTGATGGGACCGCGCACGCAGAGTTGTCGGAACATATGCATTCCCTAAGTAGAGTTTTGGAAAACGGCATACAACGCATATATCGCATGGCGTCCTAACGTGTCTCTCACCGACCCTCATCCAGCAGCCCATCACCAACAATCATCACCCGAACCAAACCAGCGCCGGCCGCTTAGTTCATCTGCCTGACCAGTGCGTTGATGTTGGTCTCACGGTTACCGAAGTCACCACCCTGGACGAAGTGCTTGAACTTCCTGGTGCGCCAGCCGCCATTGGGGTTGGACAGCTTAAACGGCCAGAGGAAGTTGGCGGCCTGCTTGAAGGCAGGGCCGGTGGTGAAGATCTCGTGGACGAGATCCTCCATGCAGAGGATGTCGTACTTGCCGAGCACCTTCTCGATCGTCGCGTTGTCAGTCAGAGGGATCCGCTGCTTGTCCACCTTGCCGTAGCCGCGCTTGTAGATCAGCTCGCGCACAGTCTTCAGGTTCGGCTCGCCGTAGGTGATGTAGGGCTCGATCAGCCGCAGCATCTGCTCGGTCGCCTTGGTGACCTTTACGAAAACACCGTTGTTGATTTGGCGGAGACGGAGGAGCTGCATGATCTTGCGGGGCTTGGGGGCAATTTTGGAGATACTGAACCGGACAGTCAGTGCATCGCTCTGGATGCAGGGAAGGCAGCACACACCCTTTGATACGGACAACGAAGTAGACCTTGGGCTGGGCAGAAACGTAGTAGTTTCCATCCTTGCGAGCATCCCGCTTCAGCCGAATCTCCTCCTTCTCAGCATCCAGGTACTCCTTCGTGTACGCCTGGGCGCGCTTGAAGATGACCTCGCGCTTTGTTTTGCGTTGCTATTCACGAGTGGGAGTCAGCATACAGTTCGATGACATGAATGTAAGTTGAAGAAGGTCAGTCCCGAAAGATGGTTAACATGACGACCTCACTGCCGTAGCTGGTCGAGCTGTCGATTGAATCGTATCATCACAAGAGTGCGGCACCCCGGCACGGGGCACAAGAAGGCAAAAAGCCAAGTAAGGCAAAGAGTGAACGCACCTTCTTGGCCTCAACCTGGGCAGCGAGACGCTCCTCCCTGACCTTCTCGTTCTGCTTGCGCTTCTTGAGGAGAGTCTCGGGGACCTCGACGAACGAGGCGGATGGGACGCTAGGTAAGGCATCAGTCTACAATGTCCTTCAATCCGGCAGCAAAGGAGCATACGTGGTGGACATGGCGGCTGTCGGCGAGGAGGGAAGGGGATGTCGGACGGTATGTAGTGCTGCACACCCTAGGCAGCGAGGGCGAAAGTCGAGCGAATGCTTCCGTCTCCGGGAGTGGAAAACTGTACAGTTCGTGGCTGGCCCTCATCTCGCAGGGACGGACCGCAGTGGCTATACGCTCAGTTGCCTCCGTGACACAGTCGGAACCGAAGAATAGCCGGGCGCTTCTCCACACAGCCAGCGTCATCAATAGGCGAGCGGTGGGGGACGGGTGCCTGGCACGTCGGTAACGACGCGCTCTGACTCAACGACAACCTGTGTAGCACCCATGCAATCTGTACTATAACATCCCGGCCCAATCTCGTATTTATCGCCGGGGACCTCTATACCCTTCTGTTCCTGGTCTTGGCTCGCACACTCTGCTTGATTGTAATGGCGCTTAGTGAGTCTGGTCGGTCGACCAGGCGCGTAAACGACCTGTTGGCCAACTCCAGGTGCGCTTTGTCAAGACCATCCAATGAGTGCTCAAACTAACTCTCAAATCAGAGCGGAGCACTCCAGGCATATTCAAAACCTCGGCCACATGGCGCGACAGTCGCCCGCAACCGCCAATTATGCCCCAACGCTGCCCTTCCTCCTCCCAGCACCCGTGCTTGCAGTGGAACCCGCCGTAGTGGGTCCCGCGCAACAGCCACAACAGCCGGTGCCTAAGAAGCCCGCTGGACCACCACCGCCTCGCAGTTGGGTTTCCCCTTCACACCCCGCTAACCCAGGCACCGATCTCCTAGCAGCGACCCCGGAAAGTGGCAAGTTGCGAGAGGAGCTGTTGTCTTTCATATTTCGTAGGCTGCCCTCGCCTTGGGATGTGGATGCTCTCCCAACGCTCCTCGACTGGTGCCTACTTAGCCTCCTGGACCCATTCGATGCCGAAACGATTGAAGACCTGCCTCCACATCTTCGCCAACGACTCGTCCGGCTGGCAGCAATTCACCATCCATTGACACACGAGCAGCTGAGAATCTGCTGGGGCGATGATTACTCCGGCACAGGAGGCGAGGCAATAGCCATCGGTCGGGAGGCGTCTGGTGCTGTACGGGAGCTGCTGCGTGCGCTGCGTCCTGCGGGCGAAGCTCCAGCACCGGCGGAAACTTGGGATACACCGATACACCTACTGGCTGCACCCCAACTGCCCGTGCTACAAACCCTGGTCCTGGTCAAGACATCTCTTCCCATCCTCTCTATACTCCCACGGACGCTCACCCACCTCTCCCTTGTGAGCTGCAACTTCGACGCGGTCCGCACGGCACGGAACTTGCCCAAGATATTGCCCTTGCTCGAGTGGATAGAGATACGGGAGTGCGTGAACATCGAGGGCAGCTGGTTCGAGGCACTCGACTGGAGCCGATGGACCGCGCTCAGAGGAGTGAGGTTGATTCCGATACAACACGACTGGGAGGTGGGGACCGGGGGTGGAGCCAGGTCCCCTGGGGCGAGAGAGGAGTGGAAGCGCAGAGTGGAAAGGAAGATCGAGGCTGGCAGGGCGGGGGAGGTGGAGATTTGGTTCGACTTCAACTGTATCAATAGACACCAGATGGCATAATTGCATGGATGGGCGTTCTTAATCCCTTTGTAATGAAATGGCGGAAAAGCACTGTATATGCGATGCTGTCCTGCGGGACGTATTCAGGGGCCGTGACTGTTCCGAATCCTGCACCGTCACCCAACTCTACATCTGCGCACCTACATATTGGGTCGCGCATGTTCACGCGAGCAGCCGCAAGGCTTGCCCGTCTCCCTACGTGCGCTGTCCGACGTCGGTCTCTCTCTTCCTCATTCGACGATATCGTATACGTACGAGAAGTCCCAATACAGTCTCCAGACGTCGTACGCGTGAGGCCAATGGCACTGTCTATCGTTCAGGCGCCGCGCACGAAGGGTGGGCCGTGGGAGATCGTACCGCCCAAAGGGGTGGCGCACACCGCCACGGTGATCTTCCTGCATGTACGTTATCAAGTCCATCTCAGCTTAAGGAACGATATATTGATGTATGGTGCGATAGGGCCTGGGTGGGGCGGGTGATGGGTGGCTCTGGCTGGGGAACGAGGTGGGCAATGTCACAGCGCTAGAAGGCATCAAGTGGGTCCTACCGACCGCGTGCGTCCCTCCTTCTTTCCTTCCTCGATGGACCTGACAGCAATGTAGACCGACTCGGGCCATCACTGTCAATATGGGACAGGAGAGTACGTATTCTCTGCGATTGGCCCGGGCGTATGATCTAACGCAGCCATGTCTAGTGCCAGGCTGGTACAACGTCCTGCGTATGGACTCGTCCGATGCTCCGCGGCCGGAGGACGAAGAGGGTCTATTCGAAAGTGTATCACGCATACATGCGATGATCGACGAAGAACTCGAGTGCACTACTATACCGAGCGAGCGCATCGTTGTTGCCGGCTTCAGCCAGGGCGCTGCTCTCACGCTTGCCGCGGGACTAACATACGGGAAGAAGCTGGCTGGACTGGCCCCGTGTAGCGGATATCTGATGTGCAAGGACAGTGTAGAGAAGGTGCGTATCTGGTGGTGCTGGCGAACAAGCGCTGAGTCTTGGCTTACTGCCCGTGCAGGCGAAATCGGCACACGTCCCTCAGCTGCCCATATTCCTCGCTCACGGGAGAGAAGACAACGTCGTCGGCCTCGCACGGAGTATCAAGACGGTAGAAGCGCTCAAGGAGAGCTTTGGGTACCAAGTGGCCACGGACACAGAGGCCAAGGAAGGGTTCGTGACGCTCAAGAATTATGATGGCTTGGACCATAGTTTCAGTGAGGAGGAGGCGCAAGACTTCGGGCGATGGTTGGAGAGCTTGCTATTTGCTAAAAAGGGCAAAGAAGCTGGATCTGTTTAGAGCATGACAGGCGGAAGCATGTAGGCATGATTAGCTGCCGGTGGTGCCGTAATTCGACGGAAACCGATATCATAGCACGAATTGTCTACCGCAATGTGTCAATGAAGAATAGATTTACGATGCAGATTGATCACGACCACATACAAAGCTCAGATCCTGCCCTTCATCGACGTCCCCCGTTGCGGTTGGCTCTGCCACTCCCTCGCCCTCCGCATCCATATCCTCGTCCTCGTCCTCATCTGCTCTGTATATGAAGTCCACGGCTCCCTTCCCTTTCTTTTCCTTGTACAGATACGCAGACAGCCTGAGCTCCGGTATCGCCTAGTGCTTATCAGTATAACTCCTCAGCACCCAAGCGGGTAGGACGCACGTCAGCTGCCCACCATGGTCCTCCTCTCCGCCATCAAGGATCTCGCCGTCCTGCGCCCTTCATGCCATCAACGCTCCGCGCTGTACTACGGGTTGGTCACCACTTGTCTAAGACGCCGGTCCTAGGGCGCCCGTGTCGGCCAACATTGAGGCACAAGATCAACAGAGGCGAGCAGAGGCATATTGCGTGCGTTGTCGATGATTATACCATGGAAGTAAGTAAGTAAATAAGTTCAGGCTATTGTAATTGAGATGTGACAAATTCGCTGGGACGCGTGGACGCACGGTCGCTTGCTCTTAGGCGCGCGAATCGGGCGCTTGCATGGAATCAAATTGAAACAGCCAATCAAGACAAGGCGGACTCAAAAGCTGAAGTCATCGGCTTCCTCTCCGTCTTCTCGTCGATTGCTCGCCCGGACACGAAGTCACGTCTCGTCCCCACAACGTACGAAGATGAGCAACTGAGAGGGCTGTCCTTGCCTCGCTCCGTACTGTCTACACAGCCAACACCGCTTGGTATCGAATCTCCCGGTCGTCAGTGGCTTTGCAACGCTAATTTTGCCCGATCCCCCACCTCTGATAAGCGGCCTCGAGGATGGATGAACTCATCAATAGCTGCCTACGCGAGATTGCCTTCGATGGAGACTACGGTAAGTCACTCGATCGATCCCAACCAATGACGTGCTGATGAATTTCTGTTCGATTCTCGTTCTCGTCATCCTCCTTATTTACCATCTGCATTCATTCCGCAATAAGGTTGCGACGCGTCGCGGCTGAAGAGCTTCATTGAGAAGTTCTATGCCGGCAATAGCAAGATACAGCAAAACGTCGATGATGGATTTCGTGCTCTGGTATGGTCTTACATCGTCCAGCATCCCTCTGTCCGTGTGGGGTTTCGGCCGCCGAATGTCAAGCAAGATGTCTTCATTGCGGACGACGTCGAAAAAGCCCGCGGCAAGGGCGTCCAGCGCCAGAAGTATGTCAACAAAGGGAACAAACTGGCAGAAGAGGAGGGAGCCGCGCTGCCTCGTCTTGTCTGCCTGGATCGGGAAGAGATTGAGAACTCTACGCTGGACGAACTTTTGCAGAAGCGCGGTACGGAATTGCGCATTGCTGTCGCTCCCGAACTGTGCTTTCAGGCTATTACTGGCTCCAGTCTCACTCCAGCTCGACTCACGCCATTAACATACACTGTGCTTCAACTAGTCGCGCGCGCGCGTGAGAAGGGTATCACCTTCGTGGAGCTGAGCCGGATCACCGGATACGGGGCAGGGTCCGTGTTCTATCTCATCAAGCAACTGGAAATAGCCGGCCTTGTGTATGTACTAGTACCCTGACACCCCTGCTAGAAATGACTAACAAGCGTCTCAGAAAAAAAGTGGCTACTGTTGCACGCTCAGGGACGCAGATGGCCGTGCATACACATTTCTGGTTCAACCATCCGGACTGGCAAGGTATCCGTGCTGAAGAGACACACGAGACAGTCATACCCTCCAACATCGACCGGTCCGGACAAGCTGGTGTTGTCGCAGATAACACGCCAGCGCAGGAAGAGGACGATGATCTCGTAGAGGCCGGCAGTTTGCACTTCGACCTCATGGATGATAGGCATCTCAGTTCGCCGGACATCATTCTCGGACGGATAATCAAGCTGTTGGAACACTCTAAAAACAATTGCCACAGGCAGATTGATATGCTAACACGCCTTGTAAGCTGGTCCATAACCACGCGAGCGACTCGACACTAACCCGCTCGCAGGGCTTGCCACGACCAACGAAAACACAGCGGCGAAGATTCAGCAATATCGTCGACGCAGCAGTCGCGGCAGGCATACTGGAACGGCTTTTTCTCCCATCTAGCCGGCAAACAAATCGGAACCATTCGTTGGCCCGTGTGCTGCGATTGTTGTCTAAGCCAGTTCGATCGGCCCAGCTCCTCATGACAGCAAATACCAGTGGCGAGGCGGAAGCCAACGCCGATGCGGACGAGAAGGAGGTCGAAGCCCATGGCAAAGCACTTCTCACCGGAACGCAGTACCTTGCCACGTTGACATTGCAGCGCAACTTGACCGAGCTGGTCCATGCATCCGGTACAGACGGTATCACCCTTCAAGGAATTCTCCGCGAACTTGGTCTTTGCGAAATGCGCACATACGAGCACCAGCTCCAGAAGATGTCAAGAAAGACGCAGCTACTGCCACACATCTCCGATATGAATATTGTGCTGTTATTCGAGAATGTTGGTCGAGAGCGGCGCTTGAGGGTGTATACTGCTCGTAGCTTCGCCTTGCTCTTGGAACAAGAAAAGCTGGACGATCCAGAGGAAGACCATATTCGAGAGGATACTCTTCACTCAGGGGGGTTCTGTCTTCATCGCCCCGAGGACTTCTATGCTGACAAGGCCGAGCTCGAACGTTTTGTCAACGCCTATGAACCAAAACGCCTAAAGACGGATCCCAAAGTCAAACGACGAACCTGGCGCTTAGGCTACGGCGAGGCCAAGAAGTATACGAATCCGATTGGTCCAGACGGCAAGCCGATCAAAGGTAGGCCACGAAAATACCCACCAGGGGAATCCAAGATATCACTGGAGAGGAAGCGAAGGAAGGAAGAGAAGTTGCGGAAAGCGGAAGAAAAGAAGCGACAACTGGAAGAGGCGGCCGCAGCTGGATCAGGCCGCCCAACCAAGAGAGCGCGACTGAGCGAAAGGGAAAGGAGCCACAAAGAAAGTGATACTGCGGGACCCGCGCAGAACGTGGTGGAACGCATGTTGCAAGACCAGGACCCATCCGCCGGCGCTATCAAGGAGCCCAAAAAGGTTGGTCGGATGGCAAGTCCTATGAACGACGCTGATATCTCATTAGCGGGGTCGCAAGCCCAAATTGCAGGTGCATGTCTCTGCCTCTCTCAGAGACGAACAAACGGCTGCAGTGGTTCTCAGCAGTGGATCCAACTTACAGAATAAGGTGAGTGATGATACTGCTCAAACTGTGCGATTGTTTTGATTGTGTAACTCAGGACGACGCTGTTGCGCACATGACCAACCCAGGGATCCCTCTTCCTGCAGGGGGTGGTCTGTTTGGCGGTGTGCTTGCTAGCAGACAGCGGACTTCTACGAAACGGCAGAGGATGGAGGATGAAGCAAGCGGCGAACCTCCCTCGAAACGCGCCATCCCCCCTGGCATGAGCTCTACAATGGAGATGAATGAAGAGCAACACCGGTCTACGCCTCTGGAGGATGACCCGGCAGACACTGGTACTGGTGTAATTAAGGATGCTGAAGATACTCGCCCTCTGTTACAAGATGCCATATCTGCCCCCGACCAGGTGGCGTCACTGACAAGGCAGGATGTTGCATTGTTAGGTATGCACACCACAAGGCTGGCGAACTCTGTGCTTACTGTCTTTCAGCGTCTGATGACTACGGATTTGAAAGGCCTCGCCGCAAACATTCCATTCCTTTTCCGAAGAAAGCGAATATTTCCTATTCTAGGCGAGCCCAGGAAATTGTCGAGGTTCTGAAGCGCCACGATGGAGTGCTACATGCAGGACAACCGTTCTTGAAAGCACACAGAGAGTATGTGCGAGAACTCGAAGTTTCCGGAGTTCGACCAGCCGGTTCAGCAACATTGATGGACAAGCGGACCTTACAAATTACCATCGACCTGTTATTACGCAACAAGGAGATCAAGGTGCTGGTCACAGATTCCGGTGCTTATGGTCAGACCAACAGAGCACTCTACATACTTTATCTTCCGGAAACGCAAGTCGAAGTCCTAGAACGTTATCGCCGCTCGCTGGAGCAGCAACTTCCCATCTATTACATGCAACCGATACGCCGTCAAACTGAAGGACCCTCTGAATACTCAGAAGTCAAACGGAAGAAGAGACAACAGGCCAAAAGGCGCGCTTTGCGCGAACAGCCAGCATACGTCGATCGTGTTGTATCGGAGAAGAAGATTGGATACGAGCATAATTTGCGGCGGGCAAGGCTATTGGACGAATCAGAAAGTGCAAAGTTCCTGGCAGCTAAAGCTCGACAGACAAAGCAAGTGCTCGACAAAAGCTGGGAAGCGCTGGTTGCCCAAACCATAGAGACCCTAGTCCCCGGTACGTTCGACATCAATGCCCCGGAGCTGCTGGAAGTCAAGAAAAACTGGTACCTACGTGGGGGCGGCATGAACATCGATAACGCCAGAGACCGGATTATCTCTGCCATCACTGGAACAGCCATGCCTGCCATCAAGAAGATGGCCAGACGGTATTACCAACCTAGTCGGCAAGGTCCCCCGCAGGATGTCCCTCATTGTTCTCTCTGTGAGCAGCACCTAGAGGTTATAAAAAAACTAGTCACTCAGCAAGAAGTGCAACATCAAGCACTCTTGCTGCAACAGCAAGCAACAGCGACAGGTGCGCGTGTTACCTGCCATTACTGAATCTGTTCTTATAACTTCACCAGGCAAGCGACCGCGCCATTCTAGATACACCTGGACTCCTGACTATGACGAGCTTGCTCTGGATGCAGAAGCCGTCATTCGTGCTCGGTGTGGACCGGATGGGGTACCCGCCGTCAGCTTATTCGCTCAGATCTTTCCTCGCCTCACCGCCAACTCCGTTCGAACCCATTTGGCGAAGCTACGGGAAGCTCGCCCAGGTGGAACTGCATATTTCACACAGTTACAAGCAGCCTGGAATGCTCTCCGCCTGCAGCCACACGCGGATGTACCTGATCCTTTCCCCGAAAGCTTAACACATTTTCCATTGGAACGACATATCGCCTATCTGAGAGCACATCTTGACAAGTCGAAGCTGTAAGTTTGACCGTCTTACTAAGATACCGTGGATTAACGTCCAGCAGTGGAATTCCTCAAGCCGCAGACGCCTTTCCAACAGAAGATGAACTCCTATTTATTCTGCCTGACAATCCGTCGTACATCGAGGCTCACTGGGATGTCGCATCGGCAAAGGACCCTGTCACTGAGTGGGACTTCATCTGGACCTCGGCCACGGATGAGCTTCGTGGAAGGAATGTGCACCACGAGTCATTCACTCTACCCTCTGTCACTGACAGCTCAACATTGACTTCCGTTGACTTGAGTCTGAATCGCAGGGCGGAAGCCGCTGTGAAGGTCTAACTTTCCCATTCCCCCTCAAGATGAGGAGCTGACTGCTGCACAGATGACCGTGGCCCCAAGCGAGGAAGACTATGATAGCGCCAGAGCTACCGAAATGCTTCACTTCATCGGCCAGCAGCATGTTGCCACTGCATTCAGTGACCTACGGCATGCCGGCGTAATCAAGGCACTTGATAGAAAACCGCCGTCCGGGAGGGCGATGGGAATCTCTGAATTGTGCGTTATTTTTTCTTGTACGATTTGTGAGAACCTGTCTCATGAAATCAGTCAATTGGATGCTCTGGACGGACTGATCAATTGGAAGCTCTTTCGAGATGCGGATTTGCTCGAGCGGGACTTAATGCATGTGGAGCTCGAACCCTGGTCTGTGATGGCAAGCGATGGACGGACGGCTGGTCTTTTGGACCTAATCTCGGACGATAGAGTAAGACTCCGTTGCTGATAAGCTTGCTATTCCTTACATGTTCGAAGGTCGAATTGACGATCGACATAAGCGCATGCACCGCCTTAGACATCGAAATGGGGATTAGTAGCCGTAAGATCAGTGAGTGGGTTACTTATGTCATCGTCCAGCTCTGACACGAAAGGTAGACGATGAGAATCTGGAGAACAACATCTATGTCAGCCCGAGGGATGATAGCCTTGCATTGGCTGCCCTTGCTTCATCTTCGACGGTTACCACGGAGGCCATCGCCGCACCAGCGTCAGCAGGACACACAGGCGACGACATTCGATGCTTCGTTCCTAGAGGTGGACTGACGAATTGCGCTTCCTGCATTGATGGGGCATTCCAGGACTACGTCCTTGGTCTCTCCGATCCAGAGAAGGAAGAAGTATGTCAACTCCGCCGCGCCATCGTCGAAAGCGGCCAGAACGGTCTTTTGGTGCCAGAGCTCGAGGTTAGCCACTTTCGTTCCATCCTTGCTCACCATTTCACGCTCCACAGCATCTGTGCCACAAGCTTTCTGTGTCTTTTGCCATCTTGCAACAAAGAATCTGGGAGATGGTTTCCGCACCAATTCCGATTCTGACGTGTGTTGGGTATGACAAAGGCAGGATTATATCCACGACATTCCTCCAGGAGTGGTGTCTGCAGACGAGCAGTCGTCCTTTCGACATGGTGGAGCCAAGACGATGGATGCAGCCTACTGGACGCAGGGATGATGCTATCTGGCAGATGTCTCTCAGAAACGTAATGGGTTGGATCATCGCACGGCCCGGTCTCTCAGAGGCAAGTCTCCTGCCAAGGTTGAAACGACGCAACGCTGACGTTCACAAAAAGGCTGCTCTACGCGAACGCTGCAAGGCGTTATTTGATCGTCTGGAGATGAACGACCTGTTGCGATTCCTCTCTAAGGAAGGGTTTGCCGCTCGGAAGACCGCAGACGGCGGAACCACGCCTGCGCTGATAGGCTTCAGTACAGATAAGGAAGAAGTGGCCTGGCACTGGCATACAGGGCGTGTTCCTTGGTATCGGGTTCACTAGTGTTCCCTCCGTTTCGCTTTCCACCTCAGACCGAATGTTGTCATCTTAATCCTTCCCGCAGGATGTGTAGGCTATCGAGACCAAGACCAAAATGTAATATCTGTGTACAGTTGTGTAGACCGGTATACAAATCATCAGATGTACAAGAAGTGCTAATCGCTACCGCATTCGTGCTCCTCATCCTCATCCGCGCCCTTCTTCCGTTTACCTCCAGCCTTGCTAGGCTTCTTACCCTGTCCTTCCGCCCACTTGACGATTTTCTGCACCTCGCCTTTCTTCGCATTCCAGTCGATCGTGGCCTCGGCCTTATGCTCTTGTTCGAAGGAATAGAGGATCTCGATCTCGCGGCCCCACACTGTCTGTTGTTCGAATGAAGGCGTCTCCAACACCATCGGCATGTGTGCAAGACGGGGATCAGTCATGATATGGGAGAACGTTGGTAGACCAATATGACCACTGTTGTTGAGGTCAGCTCGACCCCAAGCAAGGCAAGGGGTACGCACAGCCCGAGGTTCTCATGCCGGTCCTTCTTCGAGTTAAGAGGCGTTTTGGAGTCGTTCAGATGCCATGCCTTGAGGTACTTGAACCCGACAACCTTGTCGAATTCCTCCACTAGACGAAGGTCAGCATGCATGCTTCAGGCAGTAAGGTAACACTTGCTCGTTGCCCTGGAACAAGTTCAGTACGCTTATGAAGCGGGGAAAGAATGATACTCACCGGTAAGCCGCCTTGTCCCGGATATCATACCCCTGTCTATGAGTCAGTTCACCATACTTGCATAAGAATGTCGTTTTCGTACCGAAGCGAATAAATGACCTAGCGGGAGTCAGCGCCTGATCTAGCGGCTCAAAAAGAACGCAGCCCACATGTATCCAAGCACACCCCAACCCGGGCCTTGTCCTCCACCAGGCTGATCATGGTCGCCAGATCCGAGAACCGGCAGCCCATGACGTTCCCAGCACCGGCCTAGCTCGGCAACATCAGCAAGCAGCGACACAGCAAGGGGCATTACCATGCACCATGTTTTCGATCACGACGCAGACGTGGGAAGTCGCCTTGTGCGCCCGGTTAATGCTCTCCGCAACGTAAGCTAGGCATTCTTCGAGCGGTGCTCCTCCCACCGTCGATCCGGGGCTGGTAAGATATCAGCACGCAACAAGAGAGGGAGGGAGCGCGCCTACTGGAAGTTGTACAGCTTGATCCCCAGCTGCTCACACCGCTGCAGGTCGTCCAAGAAGCACTCGTACGCCTTCTCGCGCTTATTCCTACCCGTCCCCCCTTTGAGCAACAACACGGCAGCAGTAGAGAAGGACGTACGCATCAGGATTCCCGAGGTTGATGAGGTAGCTGCCGTGAGGGAGGACCATCCCGGCGTCGTACCCGTACTTTGTCATCCGCGCCTTGAACAGTGATATGGAGTCCTCCGTCAGCGGAGGGGAGGACCACTTCCTCTGCGACTTCAAGAAGAGCGCAAATGCGTTCGCCCTGGCCATTTATCAGCTGATCGTCTTGTGCACAGAGCAATGAGACGCACCCGATCGAAGCAGCGTTCAGTACCGCGTTCTCCACGCCCCCAGCGGCAGAAACATGCGCCCCAACGCAGATCTCGCTCTTCACGCGCTCCTTCACCTCCGGCTCCTCCATCGCCTTCTTCGCCTTCCCCTTTACCGCCTTCTTCTCCTTCAGTGCATCCTCCTCCTCTGCCTTCATAGACTTCGTTTTCGCAGCTTTGGCCACTTTGGTCGCCTTGGGAGACTTGGCCGCTGGCGCAGCGCGCCTTACCCGCTTCTTAGCGGGCTTCTCCTCCTCTTCTTCTTCAAGATCGGTCAGGTCGCTCTCCTCCTCCTCCTCCTCCTCCTCCTTGACCTTCAGCTTGACTTCTGCCAGAGCAGCCCGCGTCGTCGACAGCCTTCTCGCGCCCCTCTTCACCTCCGTCGTGACGGCAGAAGCAGCCGCCGCGACGATCGTGGTGTCCACACCAGCCTTCAGGCTCCTGCGTCGCGTGGGGGCGGGCATGGTCCGATAATGACGGGCGCGAGGGAGGGCTGGGAGGTTACCAAGAATGCGGGCGGGGCGGACAAGGAGGGCAGAACGTAGGACGGTTGATGCACGAAGCATGGGCTGCCTGGCGGGTCGATGGGCCCGATCACTGTCCCTTTGACGGACGCGTCGCGCGTCGCCGGGCCCAATTATATGATGACTAGCCTGCTTGTGCAGTTTCATATCTTTGTGTCTTCATGACCACCGTCTTGAATTAGCAATAACTTATCGCCATTTGTCGGGCCTTTACAAGGTCTCGGTCGCGGGTGGTTGTCCCCTCGGCATCTCCCCTTTCATCCCCACTGGGCGAGACTCACGTCACCGCGTGGCCGCGGCCCCCGATCGACGCCCTTCCGATCTCCATCTTCGCGCCTCGCGCGAGAGCCACAGGGAGCGTCGGCTCGCTCTCTTCTCGACGAGACTTGACGTCACCAAGAACGCACCATGACCGCTGCATATGCCGTCGCTGCGAGAGATACTCGCCTGGGCGTGATTCGCGAGCGGCAAGACTGTGGGGGCATATAAGACCGCCTCGCGCGATACCCACCACAGAGAGCACACGACCTAACCAACCTCTGTCCACCCCACCCCCAACACCGAACTGCCATGTCCAAGTCTGAGCAGTACCAATCCGGCTTCGTCCCCGACTTCCAGCCCCAGTCCTCCATCCCCGGCAAGCAGCACAAGCTCGACCCGGAGCCGCACGACCTCGAGCTCGCCGACGGGTCGCAGTACAAGCCTGCGGGGAAATTGGAGGGGAAGAAGGCGTTTGTCAGCGGGGGCGACTCGGGCATCGGCAGGAGCGTGGCGATCCTGTTTGGTGAGTGGGATCGCTCTCCCTGCGGATGGATAGGGAGCTGATGGGGCGATGAGCAGCGCTCGAAGGCGCGGACGTGAGCATCGTCCACCTTCCCGAGGAGGAGAAGGACGCGAAGGACACGGCGGATAAGATCAAGAAGTACACAGATGGGAAGCGCAAGGTCCTACTCCTCCCGATCGACCTGACCACGGAGGATAACTGCAAGAAGGCGATCGCCGAGCACATGAAGGCGTTCGGCGCTCTAGACTCCCTGTGCGCCTCCATCGCTCCCTCGTGCATCAGATGCACCCGCTGACAATGGACTGTATGACGGTAGGATCCTGAACCACGGCACGCAAAAGGCGGTCGAGTCGATCCTTGACCTGTCGAGCGAGCAGTGGCATCACGTCTTCGACACGAACATCCATTCCTTCTTCTACCTCGTCAAGGCCGCCCTGCCGCACATGAAGCAGGGCGCGACGATGGTGTTCAACGCAAGCATCAACCCGTTTGTGGGGCACCCGGGGCTCGTAGACTACACGAGTACGAAGGGGGCTATGGTCGGGTTCGCCAGGTCGCTGAGCAACCAGCTCGTGGGCGACAAGGGCATACGCGTCAACGGTACGTCTCCCTCCTATCCACCCCATTCTCCCGCCGCATCACTATCCTGACCCCCCGCCCTCTCCCCAGTCGTCTGCCCCGGCCCCATCTGGACGCCTCTCATCCCCTCGACCATGACGGAAGACTCTCAAAAGTCATTCGGCAGCAAGGTGCCCATGGGCCGCCCCGGCCAGCCCGTCGAGGTCGCCACGTGCTTCGTGTTCTTCGCAAGCCCGGACAGCGGCTACCTGAGCGGACAGACGCTCCATCCGAATGGAGGGAGCTATATGGGATGAGCGCCGAGCGAGCAGTGAGCAAGGAATTGGCTGGTCAATGAGCATCAATGAGCAAATGTATCGTTAAAGCATGCGCAACCAATATCAAATATCATGTTCAAAAACCGCACACCAGATTCATGTACAAATACAGTACACCATAGATCAGGCACATTGCATGCTCTGTTCGGTAGACACTGTTGTTTTGCTCCGCTTGGACAGGGCCGGCACGTGATGCATCATGTAGGGCTCTTGGCATGCCGTCACTCCCGGGACCCTTGTGCTTTTCTCCGCACCCTCCGGCACATCCGACTTGCTTGCCTTTATCCGTGCAGACCACCGCCTCCGAGCACTTTCGCAATCCTGCGGTGATCGTACTACCAATATGGCCCGAGGTCCTGCACGGACATCGTCCTCGCCCGAGCTCACCGTCATCGGCGCCGGGTTCGGGCGTACCGGCACCAGTTCCTTGTACGTCCCAATCCTCTGCGGCTCCTCATCTCCGTTCCGGCCAGGCGGTATCCTCGCGTTCTGAACCAGATCCCGTTTATAGGAAAGAGGCGCTGGAGATACTCGGCTTCGGCCCGTGCCATCATATGTCCGAGCTGGTCATGAAGGTCGGGCGGTGCCAGGCGTTCATCGCGGCGTACAACGGTCCCTTCCTCCCCTTTTCCTCGCAAACCGGCGAAGGTCTGACAGATGAATCTTTGTTCTGTTCTGTAGGAGAACCGACCGACTGGCGCAAGCTCATGCGCGGCTGGGCCTCGACAGTCGACGACCCCACCTCGGACTTTGTCCCCGAGTTGATGGCTGCCTACCCCAAGGCCAAGGTGATCCTCACCGTGCGCGACACGTCCGAGGCGTGGTGGAAGTCCTTCCAGGGTACGCTCGCCCAGATGGACTCCCTCTGGACTGGCGCGCTCGTCGCTAGCATCCCCCCGCTGTTCCTCTTCTGGAGCGTGGGGCGGAACACCCGCACGTTCCGGAGCAAGACGTACGGGTCGCACGGGCCGGAGGCGTATGAGAAGCATAATGCGCGGATGATCGAACTCGTGCCGAAGGAGAAGATGCTCGTGTTCAACGTCAAGGAAGGGTGGGCACCGCTCTGCAAGTTCCTGGGCGTGCCCGTGCCGAAAGTGCCGTTCCCGCGAACGAACGAGACCGAATATATGCTGCAGAAGCTGCGGCAGGCCAGGATCGGAGGCGCGGTCGCGTGGACTGTCGAGATCGCGTTGGTCGCGGCGCTCGCGAGCAAGGTGATCTGGGGCAGCTGGGGTCACGGCTTCTTTGGGCCAGAGTTGTGAGGAATATTGCAGAGCAGGTTCGCAGTGTGCATGATAGGGGCACGTGATGTAATGATGAAGAGGCGGTGCATTGCTCGTCCTTCTTTTGTGGAGCTCTTCGTCGCCGCATGGCTTCTCACCCCTCTCGGCAGCTTCGCCATCGTGTCGAGATTTTCTCTTCCGCTCTTTGGATACCATCAACCCTCATCTTGCCTGGATCGATAGTGGTGATGGATCGGCCTCTCGGTACATGATCGCGACGTCAAGATCTGGCTATCATGATCATTGTTGTGGGACCTTCGCACTGATTCTGATCGTGCTGAACATCATCTCCGAGCAGAGCGGCCGAGCAGTCCTTCCGCATGGGTCATAAGCATGCGGCCGAGCATCTCTTCGGCAGCGAGTTGCGACTTCCTACACGGTACGGGACCGTCGCTCCCGGTCTGCTCATGATATAAAGCCATGCATGCTGACCAGCACGCAAACCATTTACATTCGCATCCACCGTGAATATGGGTGTATACGAGGCTCTTGTGACTGCCGACTCTCCGCTCTTTACGTACTATCCCGACGTCGGATTCTATCCCTCGCAGAACTGGGTGACGACCTACCTTGACACCACAGCCCCAATCTTGTACTACTACACCTCGTCCCCCGTGGCCTCTGTCCAGTTCGATTTCTACGGCGACACATTCGAGCTGATCGCACCCGGGGAGCCTGGTTGCCATTATACGATCTCCGTCAACGGCGTCTTCAAGAACCAGACATTTCATTCCACGTTCAATCTTCCGATAGGGGAGTATCACGTTGAACTGGATGTGTCTTGCGCGGAGGGACAATCCATGAACTTCGAAGGTGTCATATTTATGGAAAGTGTACATCCGATTCTCTTGTCAATTGGCGACATAGCGTTAGAGGGGCGTTACGTAGATAACGCTCCGTACGGATTCCGGGTTACACAAGTCTCACTTGGTCAGGTACCAGGAACGGCTTCGTGCCTGGTGCCTGGTGCCTGGGAAGATACAGGAATCCCGTAGCTACTTAACTATGCTGTCTAGGTAGTGAATATGAG
>KV424123.1:20305-43721 GCA_001632435.1 Calocera cornea HHB12733
CCCACCGCGCGTCGAATCTCGGAGCAGCTCCGAAAATGTGGAATGTAGCGGTCGAACAGGGACCGTGTCTTCTTGTACTCCGCTCAACACAGACCCGAAGTATCGCAGCGTCTCGAACACGTCCGTGGGATTGTCAGGATTCAGCTCCCGCAAAAGGATATCCAGGTCAGCCATGAAAAGCGGCTCGATCGTCGTCAAAATAATGCCCATGACGGTCTTGAACGCGTCAAGATGCTCGGGATCGGCGCCCAAATATCGGGACAGCACAGTATGGTAGAGAGGGTCCAGGCCGGTGTCGTTGCCCGTGACAAGCTGGCGGTAGCGTGTGATGGGTGCTTTGCCGAATGCAGGGCCAACAATGTACCGGCAGGCGACAAACGCCCACTGGAACAGACCCTCCGACCTGTCTGCCAGAATTGCACATTCCTTGGTTGAGAATCCGGAAAGCAGTATGTTGTCGTCTGATAAGCTGTTCACTATGTATCGCAGAATGTCTCCGGAAAGTCGCGGATCGTCATGAAGCATCGGCATTCGTCGAACTACGATCTCTTCTGTCGATTCCGGGAAGGCGTGCTGGATGTCGAACTCGTCCCGTGAAGTAATGAGGAACCGGAAGGCAGCAGGAAGCTCCTTGATTCGAGTACGAATAATGCGAAGTAGCGTTTTGCGCTCCTCGAGTGTGCCACTTTCGTCGAACGCGTCGATCATGATGAAGATTGTCCCGTTCGCGTGAAGCGCCTGAGTGGGTTCCAAGATAAACTTGTCGAATTGACGAGTGAGGTCGTTTGTACTGCAGAGGTCCTTATCATCCTTCACCGAGTTCTCCAATGCCGCCTTGAACGCGCCATCGAAGCTGGATAGACCGTGGGCAATGTTTCGAAACAAGTCAACTGGCTTCCGCGATGGGGTCGAAGTGAAGCAGAACGCCGCTCCCAGTCGCTTCATCTTCAGAAACCGCCCTGCCATCGTATGCGCGATCGTTGATTTGCCCGTTCCAGCGGCCCCAGTGAGAATGAATACTCTAGCCGTGCCACTCGTCGCCCAAATCCCGATCTCATCCAGCAACGCCGTCCGAGTGTGCTCCAAGCACTCCTTGCTAGGCTCGTAGCCAGCTCCGCCGACGAAGGGGATATTCTGCAGGTTTGCATTCTCAGCTGCAAAAGGCCAGACGCAGTTCTGCGCTGGGAAACCAGAAGCCCACCGAGTCTCTTCACATCCTCAAGGACTGACATGGTCGCGATCTCCGTTCGAAGTTGAGATCCGTTCGTGAAGTCTTTGAGAAGATCATCGAAGCTCTTGCTGTATTCATCAATCTTGGCACTGATACTCGAATGACTTTGCTGAGCAAGTCTCGTCACTAGACCCGGTCAGCCTTGGTGCTCATCGTTGCCGAGCTCGACTTACTGAAGCTTGAATCTTTGAGACATGACGAGATGAAGAACCCACAATCGGCCGTCTGCAGGGCAAGCCGAGAGAGCACCCGGACTCTTGATTCGTCGTCGTGCAGATTTCGCGCCTTACACACGAATCCGTACACATCCGTTATCTTCTCGATTAGTGCCTTGAGCTTGCTACTATGCTCCTGTTTCACTCGGGTCACCTGAAGATGGGTAAGAGGAGAAATGACGAGAAGGCAAGCTCGAACGAACCCCTGCAACATTGGACAGGACTGTCCATGATATTTTCAGATAAGGATGCACCTATGACGGATGAGAACGATGATTGGATCTGAACGGCATACAGCGCACCTCTGTCTCCGCCTCCATCAACTGCAGGAGCTCACGCAGCTTATCTAGGAGTTCTCCCAATCCACCGGCAACATCATCCGCAACCGCTTTCGGCTCTTTATCATCCTTGATCATGTCGCTTGTACTGCTGGATGCGGGCATATCAGCAGGCAACGCAGCAGTGCTTGCAATGACTTCCGCTGGGTCGACGGGCTCTTGCGGGGCAGGGGCCGAGTCTGAGACATTGGCGTCTCTCTGAGTGATGGACAGTTCCACGACGGTAGAGAGCCTCTCCGTCGTGGTTGACCTCCGAACAAGCCGTCCGACTGATGTCAAGAATGGATGATGAGCGACCAGGTAGATTGAGGGTGGAAGGGGAGCGTACCGGAACCTGTGAGCAGCCAGCCCTGCAGGGGTCGAGTGTGCAACCCGACCTCTTCCGGCGCACGGCCTCCGCTGTGATTCTTCCACAGTGTCACTCGTAGGTCCGACGTAGGCGTGCATTGGCTGGGGATATGTCAACACGGGCGGCAGGTACGGTCGGCAGGATAGGCATACAACTCGTGTTTATCCTCCACCGTATCCCACACGACCTCCGTCTCTCTCGTACGTATTTCCCTGCTCGTCCATTCCTCCTTCCCATCGACATGAATTCGCACAAAGTACTTGCCGATGGACTTGAGCGATGCGCGCCTGGGTAGGTTGAGCACTGTCACACCTAGCCACGGGTCAGCGCCAATCCCATACAGCGATCAAGCCGACGTACCTGCACAGATATATGTCGACCGCAACGGCTCGGCGCTCTCAGGAGCTGGAGCCGAGGCAGCCATGTGGACCGTCTTCAGCTGATGCTTGGTGGACGGAGAGCAGCCAATGTGTGGGTAGTCGTGGTATGCTTCAACGGTCGGGGCGACAGCAGGTGAATGACGCTAAAGAATGCAATGCAGGGGAATAGAGGGCGTCGGGTGCTTCGACTGCAGTACAGTGCAGTCCTCCAGGAATAGACCTGTTAGACGCTGTGCGCAGGCGCATACCCGTGATATTCTGAAGACGCTGGGAGAAGGCATGGTGGATGCGCTGTCAGATCGATGGGATTCCAGCAGGTCCCCGATATACGCCGACGGTGGTTCGTTGACCGTTGCTCATAGTGGATTCGGCTCAATCCGGGTGAATTGAGGCTAGCGAAAGAAGGAGATATTGCTTGTATTGTACACACGGGTCGCATGGAGGTGCTGTTACAGAACGGGCGTAATTGGCTGGAGGCCCGGTTCGGGTTATGGGCCCTGAGGGAGTTAGGGTTCTGCACTGCCTCCTCGGTGGAATGTCAAGTATGTATCATCAAGTCACGTCGACGCATGCACGCGCCCCGGGTGGCCGGACACTCGTCCTTTTGGGGGGCCTGGACTGCTGCGAATTGTCACGCACTCGCTGTATTGCTCTATCTGTGTGCATAGGTTAACCCTTACCTCGCATCCCGTCCTGCATCTTCACAGTCCTCGATCCTCCGGCCCCTCTGCGCATCCGCCGCACAGCCAGCCCCTTCCCCCTCTATGTTCCTCGCCGGGTGGGTTTGGTACGGTTCTGTGCCTTGCTACCTTGCCCCGCACCTCCGGTAGCTCAAGCTCAGGCGCCGTCGACGAGCTCCCTTCCTGCCCTGCCCAACCCCACCAAGGTCCCTCCCACATGTCTCCCAGCCTGATCCTGCGTCTCATTCATCAGCGTATCAGCTCTGCAGCCAGAGGCGCTTGAACCCATTTCACCAATCTCACCCTCCCCGACCCACTATCGCGCCACGGTCCACCTGCAACCCGGACTCGCGCCACCAACGCATCAGCCATCACAGCATCTACTTTTGGCCTCGCGTAGGGCACGGACTTCAGCCGGAGCTCGGCGGAGCTCGGACGGTATGTGGTTGTGCCGGGGAGGGCGAAGAGCAGTATGACAAGCGTGAAAGGGATGAGGTGCGCTGACTGCCACCACGTCAGGCGTCGGCTTTAAGGACAGCCTTCGGCGTTAACCCACCACTGCCTCATCATTGCGATTCACTTGAAGAGTACCCGATCCCGGTAAGATATACCATCAAATATGCTCACTGACCGCTCTGGGACGGGACGAATATCGCATTTGAGTATGGACAATGAGGCAGTACATCGGTGGTGCATACTGCGCGCACTCACTGCTATCAGCCAGCTCGTTACTCTACCTCACGATCCAGAGGACGTCGACACTCAGCCCAACGTGTTCCATGTACGAAGTCGCTGAGATCTACGTCAATCGTCGGTCCTGGGATGACCATTTCGAGCCCGTGCACCCCATATAAGCGACGAAGCTTGTCTGGGGGCACCCACAGGACGTAATCCGTGTCGTTGCCCATGATCCACCCTGTCTCAAAGTTGAAAGAAATGCGGCACTCTCCCGCCGCATTACACGGGTAGGATTGAGTGAGTTGATGTTGGGGAGAAGGGGATAGAGTCAGAGCCTTTTCCCGCCTAGCCAGCGGTGTACTAGCAGTTGTGGTGTTGATTCCCTCGTGTCGATCATCCAATGCGGAGGAGGGAGAAGCCGAGGTATGAGCATTCGGATGAGTTGTGCGTGTTGTGATCACCGCATCAGCATCCCATACTCGAATGGTGTGGTCGTAGGCGCCTGAGACGATATGGCGGCCGTCGTTCGACCAAGCAACGGAATTGACCGAGGCCGCGTGACCGGTCAGCGGTTCACCAATGGCTTCTCCTGTATCGGCGTTCCACACTCGAACAGTGTTGTCCCATGAGCTTGACACAATGTGGCGGCTGTCTGGCGAAAAAGCGACAGAACTGACCAGGGCGTCGTGCCCTCTCAACGCGTCACCAATGGCTTCGCCAGTGTCGGCATTCCATAGGCGAAGACTGGTGTCATCTGACCCCGAGACGACGCGCCGGCCATCTGGGGAGAAAGCAACGCACATGACAGAGTTGCTATGACTGCGGAGTAGCCCACCGATGGGCTCTCCACTGGCAGCATCCCATAGTCGCAGGGTATAGTCATGAAAGCCTGCGATAATGCGCCGCCCATCCGGGCTGAAAGCGACACATTCTGCACCGGTACGGTGGCCAGCCAAACTCAGCGGCTCTCCAATGGATTTTGCCGTATGAACATCCCACAGTCGAATGGTGCCGTCGCGCGAGCCAGAGATGATGCGCTGGTTATCTGGGGAAAACCCAACACATGTGACATCGCTGCTGGAAGCTGTCATTGGCTCGCCGATGGCTGTACCCGTGTTCGCATCCCACAGTCTGATCGTTTGGTCGTCCGACCCTGAAACGATATGGTGACCGTCTGAGGAAAAAGCAACCGAAGTAACAGAGTCGCAGTGACCACTGAGCGGCTCGCCAAGCGCTTCTCCAGTGGCGGTATCCCATAGTCGTAGGGTATTGTCCTCCGAGCCCGAGACGATGCATCGGCCGTTTGGGGAGAAAGCAACAGAATACACACCGCCGATGTGACCAGTGAACGGCTCCCTGATGACTTCCACTGCATCGGCATCCCACAGTCGAAGCGTGTTATCACTCGACCCCGACACGATCCGTTGGCTATCGGGCGAAAACACCACCGAGTTGACGCTGTCAATATGGCCAGATAACGGCGTGCCAACGGCTACGCCAGTTTCGGCATCCCACTGCCGAATGGTGCGGTCGTTGGAGCCTGAGACAATGCGGTGGCCGTCCGGTGAGAAAGCGACGAATTCTACGCTACCGAGGTGACCAGTCAACGGCTCGCCGATGGCTTCTGCACTGTCGGCATCCCACAGTCGAAGGGACCCGTCTTCCAAGCCTGACACAATGCGCCGGCCATCCGGAGAAAAGGCGACTGACCACACCCAGCTGCCGCAGTCGATCAATGGCTCTTTACTAGGTTCTCCCGTAGCGGAATCCCAAAGTCGCACCGTGCAGTCCCACGAGCCTGACGCAATACGTAGGCCATCCGGCGAGAAAGTAACGGAAGTGACTCTGCTGTTGTGGCCTAGCAACGGCTGGCCAATGGCTTCTCCCGTAGTGACGTCCCAAAGCCGCAGGGTGCGGTCGAGCGATCCCGAGACAATTCGGGTACAATCGGGCGAGAAGGCGACGGAGTTGACACAGTCACTGTGACCGCTCAACGGCTCGCCAATGACTTCCCTGGTATCGGCATCCCATAGCCGAAGGGTGCGATCACTGGAGCCTGAGACGATGCGCCGGCCATCAGATGCAAAAGCGACAGAGTCGACACTACGGCTATGGCCTATTAACGGCTTGCCGATGGCTTCTCCGGTGTATGCGTCCCAAAATCGAATAGTGCGGTCATGCGAGCTGGACACAATGCGCAGACCCTCCGGACAGAAAGCGACGGAGTGCACCCCACCCCCGTGTCCAGACATGATCATATTCATGACCGACCACCGACGGTCTCGCCCGGTTGAAATTCGCGCGATATGGGGATACGCTGAGCCATAATGTCTTGAAATGATAGTTTCGCTTGGCAACCATACCAGTGCGGAAATATAGATGTGTGCAGGGGAATCTATAATGGGACGGGCGAACGCTCGAATGAACCTGGTACAATCCTGGGCCATTTTTGCCATAGTATCATCCATCGCCTGTGGACGACCTTTAGCGGCTTGCATAGTGAGCGGACAAGTGCCTACCTTCAATCGGTCCATGGCTGCAAGGAGACATGGGATGACATTCGCCACCGATCCTGAGAGGCTAGAAGCCTCTAACCAGAATAACAAGTTGTTCAACAGGAGAACGCGGACCAATTCGTGAAGCTCTTCTTCCATGGTTCCACCTTCGGCTGGATACTTGGACAAGTGGTGACCCCAATACTTGCAAGCATAGAGCAGTCCTCTGCCCATCTGGACCGACGCTTGCCGTGCCGGATCTGAGTCTCGAAAGAGTCCGTACGAGTTCTGTTGGTCACCCATGTTGAAGTGCAAGCCGTCTCGCAAGAGTCGCAGGGAAGCGGTCAGAAGTCGTTCGTCGTAGCCCGACTGCCCGATGTAGTAGGGCCCCGCACGGTCAACACTCTGCAGCATTTCCCCAAACGACGCGTGAAGTGGACGGACAAGAGTCATAGAATCTCCGACTCCACTAAGCAATGATCCCAGAGAGGGAAGTATTCTTTCCGGCTCGGTTTTCAGCCTTTCAGGGAGAACTGCCGACATCTCCCGCAGACTGGCCATGGACAAAGGTTCGACGGCTCCGAGAAGAAAGCCCATCACGGCCTTGAACGCGTGAAGAGCATCCGGATTCTCGCTCACGAGTTGATCGAGCACCGTCTTGTACAAGCCATCTAGTCCCGCGCGCTGATCCGTCCCATTCAGGACATCGTTGTATCGATCGACCATCGTTTTCCCGAAGATTCGCCGATGGATATAGTCGCACGCAACGAACGCCCACTGAAACAACCCCTGCGCACGATGCGCAAGGACGACGCAGCTTGTCTCGTCGATGCCTGGAGGAAATGTATCGCGATCGTCTCGGAGCGTGTGTTGTATGTAGGTCAAAATATCGGAAGATAATGTTTTGTCGTCTTCAAGCCTGGGCATCTGTATCACAGTTGCCGGGTTGGCTATACGGTCCAGGCGCTCGCGGATGTCCTCTTCTGGTCGACAGGTGAATAGCACACGGAATCCAGTGGGCAGTTGTTGAAGTCGCGTAAATAATAGCCTCAGCAGCGTGCGTCGCTCCCTCTCATTCCCGCTCTCATCCAACGCGTCGACCATGATGAGAATCGTGCCATTCACAGCCAGTGCTTGCGCCGGCTCTAAAATGAGCTTTTCGAATTGCAACTCGAGATCTTCCGTAGTGCAGAGATGGTCTAGGTCGACTGCAAGTGAGCTGCAGAGTGCTGCCTTGAACGCTGGGTCGAAATTGGCTAGGTCGCGAGCAATATTGCGGAAAAGGTTGGCGGCTTTTCGACTGGCCGACAGGGAGGAGCTGAAGCAGAAGGACGCGCCTAGTCGCTTCAGCATGTTGAATCGTAGTGCTACCGTGTGAGCAATCGTCGACTTGCCCGTTCCGGCAGGTCCCATCAAGACGAGTAGGTTAGGCGTGTCGGCCTCTGTGCTGATCGCCCATTCCCCGATTTGCTCCAATAGCGCCTTTCTTGTGTCTTTGAGGCACCTACGCCCTGGTTCATATCCTGCACCAGGTGCGTAAGGTATGCGCTCTATCTGGATCTCCGTGTCTGCGTGCGGATCAGTCACGTTCACGCTTCATTGAAGGTATATGGGAGCGCACTGAGATTCTTAATGTCCTCCAGAATGTGCACGGTCACCATCTCTGTTCGGAGCTGCGATCCATACTGGAACTCGCGCAGCAGCGCATCAAAGCTCTTGCTGTACTCGTCAATCTTGTTACCGACGTTTGACAGACTTTGGCTGGCAAGCCTGGTTACTAAAGCTAACTTAGCTTCGTTCAGTTCATCCAGGATCCACTTACCGAAACTCGTATTCCGTATGCACGAAGAGATGAAATAGGCACAATCGACAGTCTGCAGCGCAAGCCGAGACAACACACCCATCCTTGCTTTGTCGTCGCGCAACTGCTCGGCATCACATAGGAAGTCGTACGCAGTAGTCATTCTCTCGATAAGTGCCATCATCTTCTTGTCGCGCTCTTGCTGCGCTCGAGCGGCCTACATTCGGGTCAGCAGGCCTGACAGAGCACCAGGGAGAGAACGCACTTTGAACGCGGCAGACAGTATTGTCCAGGCCATTTTGACATAAGGATGAACCTGAGAATCACCGTAAGAATATGAATCGGAGATGGTCAGTGTTGGATACAGGCGCACCTCAGATACAGTATCTATCAAGCCAACAAACACATGCAGCTTGTCCAACAGCCCGCCTAGTGCCTCTCCGATATCTGCGGCACTCTCCGTCAAGTTTTCGATATTACCAACGGCTCTAGTTGCGGCGGTCAATCCGGGAATCTCCGTGCTCAAAACGGCCACATTGGCGGTGGCTTCCAACGTCTCGGCTGGCTCTTGCAAAGCGGCGTTCAGATCACGAGAGTCGGGTTCTTTTCGAGTGAGAGCGAGTTGAATCACAATAGAAAGATTATTCTTCGAATTGGTGACGAGCTGGCCGACTGAGTTAAAGAGCAATGGTCAGCGCTTTCCAGAAAGCACCCAGGGCGAGAACCGTACCCATTTCAGCTTGGGTCCAATCCGTCAGCCGACGCGCAAGCGCGCCAACTTCCTCTGGCGGACGAGATCCGCTGTGGTTCTTGAAGAGCGTAACTCGAAGATCCGCGGTCGGATCACACTCGCTGAGAAAAGATTAGCACGAGCGCCGATAAAGGGAAGACAGGATAGGCGCACAAGTGGTGTCTGTCCTCATCTGCATCCCACACGACTTTGCTCTCCTTCGTCCGTATCTCCCGGCTCGTCCATTGCTCCTTGCCGCCGATGTGGATTCGGATGAAGTACTTGCCGAGAGACTTGAGGAGCGCCCGCTTTGGCAGGTTGAGCACGGTCACGCCTGCCAGCGGGTGAGCGCCAATCACAGCCAGCAGAGAATATGACGAGCCTGCACAGACATATGTAGGCTTCAACGGCCTAGAACTCTCAAGAGCTGGAGCAGTGGCACTCATGGGGCCTGAGTTTGAACTGCTGCTTGGTGGAAGCAGGTACGAGGTGTGGCTTGTCGAGATGAGCTGTATCGACTGGAGCGGGAGGAAGCGTACGACTATGCGTGTCGAAGGAAAGGGTGATAGACAGCGTTAGACGCTGCGTGCAGGTCGCAAACCCGAGCGATTCTTCGGGGCTTCGCAGAAGGCATGGTGGAGGCGCTAGAAGATCGATGGGAGCGCAAGAGTTTCCGATGGTGCCTTCACTGCGCGTCAAGGTTTTGGCGGGTCGTATAGCGGATTGACATCAGCAGCGGAGACACTGTGCGGGTTGGCGGCATAGGTAAGAGGAAATGAGTCTGGCAATATGCAGCGCCATTCGAACGAGTTGAAGGTGCCCATCAGAGGAGCGGATCGTTGTGGAAAGGGCCGACCCTGGCCGACCAGGGGCCTGCACCGCCTTGACGGCAGGCAGGTTATCGTCCATGTCGCGTCAGTACTGTACAGTGCGACTGTAATACGTATAGCGACCACCCTCTGCAGCGAGTAAGAGGGGGCATTCCATACTCCTCCACCTGCTCACGCATACATCGTATGTGATCTTAACCCCGTACTCCCTCCTCGCCCCGCCTGCCTCGTCCATGCCCTTCGGTTGCAGGCATACACAGTCGTTTGTGTGCACCTTCAGGTCTAGCTCATGCCTCCGCGATGTCCGTTCAACGCGCAGTACATCCTCTCTGCTCATGTGCCAAAAGCTACCACGCATTGGCACTTGTACTCGCTTCGATGCGGTAGAGGCGCGTATTACAAGAGCCATCATCAGGTCAACACGTCGCATGCTCTTGGCGTGCGCCACAGCTATTCCACTCTGCCTGCTCCTCCACCACCGCCATCCAGCGATCGATGTAACCATAACGGAGCGTATCAATCGTCCATTGTGCGCATCGCAGACAGCGCAATACTCCGACGTCAAAGTGGGGACGTCGGACGGTCCATCCGGTGGGCAATTCATCTCGGGACTTTCTTCGGATCCTATGGACCGCGTGCCTAGGGCGCACGCAAGCCCAAAGTGCGGGGTTCTTCTCTCTATGCTCCTCCTTCAATCGGGCACGCGATAGAGGTATCGGCGCGGACAAGTCTGCAATGCACTGTTTACAAACAGTCCTGCAGTGCTGGCTCGACAACGTTCTTCCTATTTAGACGCCGGTCCTTATACGATGTTGCCGGGATGATCATCCACTCACTCGGCAGTCATGGCCGCCGCCGGTGTCACTACCAGAGTTTCGCGGCTAACTCTGCTTCTTGTCTTGTTTGCACCATTGGCAGTTGGATGGAGCGCTGATGGGTGGGCGAAAGCTCGCGGTCGGGGAGAAACCAACGCCGGACGCCTAACTCGTGGACTACCTCCCCTTCCGCCGCGGCGCTTGTATAATCCCAGTCGTGCTGGTACGCGCTCGCCTTCCGTCCCTCCTGCATTTGACCAATTCGACAGCACAGGAGCTGCATTGGCGCGCCGATCCGCGTCTGCCAGTATCTTCCACTGCTCGAGCCCAGTTAATGTAGTCTCAGCACACCTGTGACGAACAACATCCGCGTGAGCGGGGTGAACCCCGAGACGGGCACGACAGTCACCTGCTACATCGCCGGCGATGGATCCTGCACCTCATCAGCGGCACAGGGCATCACGCTACAGACCTCTGTCGGAGAGGGGTCGCCAGATCCACAGGAGCTGTACGTGACCACGGTGCGCACCTCTGCCATGACCAGGGATGGCCGTGCTTGCTGATGGACTACCTTCAGGCCGGATACAGCGGGTATAACCTCATTGCTGTAACCTCATCAGACCCGACATTCAGTCCTACTGACTCATCGTATGCGAATTATCTCCGTATCGTGAGCCAGATCTGATGCAAGCGGCAGCGGGCTCGCCTCAATTTTTCCCTATATTGGTGATACTAGTAAGCACCCCATGCCATCTTGTGATTCGCTGCCACTCCCGTGCCCATGAGCTGCACAGCGTCTCCCGGTGCCGGTCCGAGCTTTGACGGATCCTCCTTCTTCTACTATGAATCTGCAATCGTGAGCTGTTCACTGGCCGTGTCTGTCGAACCACCATCTGACCGCGCACAGTGGTACGTCGACGCCCAGGGTGTGATAACTGCGACCTGGATCAACCCCGACGGCAGTAAGTCCTGTCGCGACTGCTCTGTTCATACTCGCGAACCGTCTGTAATCTCCCTCTGAATAGCTCCCGTCCCACTGACATTCCTCCTCACCGGCGACGGGCCGATGAATACTGGTACCCTCTACATGTCTGGCTCGCCTGATCCGGCTACATACACCGGGGCGCCGTTCCCTGTCGTGAGCACCCTACCGACTGGAAGGAGAATATGCGCTAACGAACATGCAGACCTTCTCCATTGGAGCATGAAGCGTTGGAAGCCGGTGCCAGACGCGCCAATACATGTGTGAGTCGGTTGGGTGGATTGGCTTTTATTCAGTTGCTCGGCGGGACAGTACCTCTGTTCAAGTGGCTCTTTAGGCTACACAGCGTCCACTTCGTAAGGTGTATTCCCGTGTGATGATACCATTCGTTTACTTCCTATGATGACGCCCCATCAACAGACACTCCGTCATCGGACAGTTCTGGGAAGGGCTGAACTCGGCCGACCAGACCAGGAGACCAGGGCACTTGCGTAGTTTCCGCAGACTAACTCCCGCAAGCGGGGAATGTGAAATGGAATGTGATATGTCAACTTATAATAAGGCCTTATCACATTCCGCCTCCAACTTGGGTGCGTCGCTCCAAGTCCTAAGTTGCAAGTGTCGTCCAGGGCCATTTCTCTATGTAAACTATTTTGAAAAGGAAATAAAACATTCTTTTGTCCTAATGAATTATGTAGATGTGAGCGCATTGCACCATATCCTCCTCTCAAACTGACTTTATAAAGACAAGTTGACTTCAGAACACCAAAAAACAGATCTGGTAATGTACTTGCTGTGTGAGCTCCTCGACCAGGGCCCCCTGTGCTCATTCCCCAGCGTACGATGAACGACGCTGATAAGCGGGTAAGACATCCCCGCTCGACGCCGAATGAAGGTGCTTAGTGTTGTTGTGCCGTTTCTGCTGCTTGCAGGGTCGGAGTGATCGAAGGAAAGAATGATTCGCAGATCCGTTCCCTTGGATGCACGCGCGGTTCCCATCCCCACCGGATGATACAGTACCATTCCATTCCTTTTACTTTGTGAATGTGATACGTTCCAACCCCTTGCCTAGCCCGTCCTAGCGCCCCTCTCACTCCGTCTCCGTATGCTCCCACCCAAGTAGTGTCCTCGCCTTCTCGCAGCTGAAGAACCCCCTGTGTCCGCTCAAGTCGCCCTGGATCGGCACGTCCGGGTACCATTTCTTGGCGAGCTGGAGGGAGGGCTCCTTCCGCACCGTCGTGGGCGCGACAATGTAGAAGCGTTCGTGCTGCTTGACGTCAGCTCGTTCCTAACCTAGAGCAGAGGGCAAGCAGAACGCACCCCTTCGAACGCCCCCTCCGGCGCCTCAAGCCCGGCCAAGCATGCCCTCGCCGTGGCCCTGGGGTTGACCCATGCCCACAGCTGCCTCGCATCCTCCTCTTCCGTCCTTTCGATCTCTTTCAGCGGGGAGACCTCGTGTATCCTCAGGCTGGCGATGCGCATGTGCGGGTGGGAGCGCGCGAACGAGTCGGCTTGGAGCTCTACTTCGGCTTTGGAGAGCGCGTAGGCGTCGGAGGGGAAGGTGTCCATTGACTCGGTGAGCGGGAAGGCGGGGAAGTGAAGGTCGCCTTGGGAGTAGACGAGGCCGTGCGCGCTGGGGTGTATTAGTGGGCGATGAGCAGGGTAGAGGAGGAGGGACATACTTGACGGAAGAGGCAAGCGTGAAGCGCTTGATGCCCAACGTGGCTGCGGCGTGCATGGCGTTGTACCCACCCTGGACATTCCTTCACATACACTCAGTCCGGTCCTTATTGAACATCCAGCACATAGCACGCACGTATTATGCACCACATGATCGTCCTTGTCCTCCGGGTTGGGGATGGCCGCAAGGTGTATGACCGCGTCGGCACCCTCGAACGCCTTCTTGGTCGCCTCGTAGTCCGTCGCCTGCGCCACGCGCTTCTCGCCCTTCCCGTCGTGCACGGCGTCCTTCTCCTCTGTCCGGTTGATTTCTGCATATACGAGGACAGTGAGTATCTGGGTGACAGAGGGGGGGAGAGGGATGGACCGATGACGTAGTGTCCCTGCTGCTTGCAGAGGTTGACGACCTCCTTGCCCACCAGGCCGCGCGCGCCAGTGACGGCGATCTTCATCCTTGACAGTAGTATGCTGTATTGAGTGCAGAGCACAGTTCAAGAGAGATGGGGAGAGTCAGAGCGATGTGGCCCATCCTTGTGCGAGCTTGGACTTTTGCAGAGTGGGCGGGAGAGCAATGACGTCGTTGGTCAGGACGGAGAGGCGCGTCTTGGCTCAGTGCGTGCGTGCGGAGCACGAAGCACCAGGACCCCGAGGACCCCGAGGATGCGCCCCGGCAAAATCGGAGTCGCACATTTCTCGTTTTCGGGATGTCAACGCACTCATACTAAGTACTATCTTTAAAGGCTATAATGATGCTTGCAGTGGTATTACGGAGTAGATCCGCAGTATGATACGAGGACGGCCGGATGAGTCTGGGCTTCCTCCCGGAGATACGTCCCTCGCCCCAGACGGTCCTCGGGCCCTCACACGCCAAGCAGCAAGCTCTGCGCGCTCGCTAGTTCTTGTCCAACGACCAGCTAGTAAAACCCTTACAACAGGGAACGCCGCCCCCGGCGCGGTACCAGCCGCGGCCGGGTTAGGATGGCCGTACAGGTACATGTTGCCAGTGCTTGCGCCGGCGAGTAAGAATGTCAGCGGAATTGCGGCTGCATGCGGGTCAGAGCCGATTCATGGGTACGACTCAAGAGACAGAGGGAAGGGGGGATTACTTCCGCCTGGGTTGATCCAGTCGGCGGTGATCATACCTGAAGAGTCGGCGTGCCACTACAGGAGGTTATCTTAGCTGCGGGTGGGCGAGCAAGGAATGCCGAGGAACGCACGAGTGCAGACTCGAAGTAGAAGCCATTGGTGGAGTCCGTGCCCGCAGGGGCGTAGGGAGCGGCTGTGTGGCTTATGAGCACCACCGCGGCGGACAGCAACTAGCACGAAACGTACTGTAGTCACCCGACAACGGGGCGATGCCGGCAAACGGCGTGCTGCGGAATGCGGAATAGGGAGCATGTGAGCGTTGAGAGCAGCAGAGCAAGGGAAGGATTGGGTCACTTTGGGTCGGTGCTACTGAACGTTGGCCCGTCTCCCGCCGCACCAATGAGCACATACCCGGCGTACCCGGCCTACAGAGGTCCAATCTCAGTATGGAGTCCTTCTTCTCCTGCGGGAAAACAGCGCGACGCATGGTAGTGACCTTGAGGTTCTGCGGGTCGGGGGCTCCCTCACCGACAGCGGTGTGGAACAGTACATCGTTGGCCTGAGTGGGGTCGCAATGCCCGTCGCCCGCGATGTAGCAGGTGACAATGCCACCCGTGTCGGGGTTGACGCCGCTCACGCGGATCGTGTTCCTCACGGGTAGGCTTGGGCGATGTTAGCGGGGCTTGACCAGCGGGGGAGACAGGCAGCCGGGGATCGAAGAGCTAAGGCTGCACTTGTACTGCGCATTAGGTGAAGATTCAAACGATACAAGCGTTTGCGCACCAGCACGACTAGGGGTGAACAAACGCCTTGGTGGCGGGGGCGGCAGGGCGCACGAGCCGCCGGGCGTTTGTCTGTTCCCCACCCCAGCCTCGCGCTCTTCCCCAGCCATCTGCACTCCATACGGTCGCTCACCCAGGCACAAGCAAGAAGAACAGCAGAGAGAGCTGTGTAATCCTGGACGCGGCGGCTGCACCCATCAGTTGCGAACGAGTCGGTGATCATCCGGCCAGCATATTGCACATGCCAGCGCCTAAGTACGCCTAGCGAGGCAGAGCAGCGAGCAGTTGTTTATAAACAGGTCAATTGCGGTTTTGACCGAGCTGCCAAGCTGATGGCGACAGCATCGCATGGCTAGCTGGCAGGCTGAAGTATGCCATGTGGGAGTGTGTGGGGCATTTAGGCTCGAGTACGCGCTCTTCTGACAGCGGGAGTTCAGGCTCAGAGGGTTACCGTCCACCGGACGGTCTGACTGCTCACATAATTTGCGCGAGCTGTGACGCGTACAATGGATGTGTGGGACAACCCATTGTTACAACTGCAGGTGGAGGTAATTATGGAGATGCACACGACGCGTGAAGAAAGCACAACGCGTCAGGAAAACAGGACGCGTCCTGTTGATAATTCAGGCACGCGTCTCTGACGCGCGTCAATAATAGCATTGCGACCGCGGTCTAGCACCTCCGCCGCGGTTTATCAGCTCAAATATGTCGCGCCTGTGCTTTCTCGCTAAGCGGCACCATCAAGATTGTGACTCAGTCCCAATCGTCGCGCACAAATCCCAATAATGCGCCAATGGAACCGCGGAGCTGCTTCCTTTGCACCGCCCCTCGCGCTGTCGGCGAAATAGTAGGGTGAAGGAATAAGCAATTGGTACTATCGAATGTGATTGTGAAGCCAATGCGGTATGAGATACGGGGGAACACGTGAGCAGCGCGTTCGTCCCCATTTCCCACCCCCACGCTGAGTTTCGCGCCCGCTTCCCATCTCCGCTGCCTCCTCATCCAAACGTGATCGTCTGGGTCATGCATGTCAGTGCACATCATCCCCCGCGAAGCACATGCGCTCACCACCGGGAACGCCGACCCAGGCCCCTCATTAGTGAACTGTGTTGGGTCGGCCGTAGCAAGGAAGATATAGTTGGAACCCGCGGTGCCGAGTGCCAACGTCAGTGGCACTGACCCTGAGAAGAGCTTTAGAGAAGCCTCGCACGGATGTACTATATAAGTGCTCACCGTCGCCGTTGGGGTTCACCCAGCTCGCCGATAGCACACCCTGGGAGTTGACGTACCACTGCAGACTGTTAGAAGCGGCTTGACGAGAGGCAGGGCAGTGACTCACGATCGCAGTCTCATAGTAGTACCCGGACCCCCCATCAAAGCTCGGACCAGCGTTGGGACTGGCTACATCATTGTTCGTGAGACGAACTGCGTAGTCAATGAGGTGTCACTTACTGGAGAAACCAGCGGCGGGGCCAATCTGGGCGTACGTGCTATGCAGTGTCGGTGAACTCCGCCCGCAACACACAGAGATGAATCCAGTCACCTCGGGTCGGTCAGGCTGAGCGTTGGTGTAGGCGATAATGCAACGAGCGAGTATCCTGCGTACTGATAGCCCATCAGTGTCCTATTGGACTCGCATTGAGCAATCAGCGGCCTACCGTCGTCATGATGATGTCCTGCGGGTCGGGAGAGCCCGCTCCGACAGATGCCTGGAAGACGACCGCATTGGCTTGCGTTGGGACACAGATCGCGTCGCTTGCCATATAGCAGGTCACCGTCGTGCTCGTTGCAGGATTCACCCCGGACACGAGGAGAGTGTTCGTCACAGGTGTGCTGGGTGCATGTTAGTAGGTATCAGGCAGCGAGAAAGACGTGCGGACACTGAGCGGCGAGCCATGGCCGCTCCTGCATCGAGTCTGTAAGGGCCCACGGACTGCAGAGTATGCATACGCACCGACGCGACTTGGAGTGAACAAGCGCCGAGGCGGCAAAGGAGGCAGTCCTCGCGAAAATTGCGCCGCATTCGTCTCTGCGCGACTGCGCGGTTGTCCCCAGCCGTCAAGACTCCAAGCGCTCGCTAAGCTCGGTGCTAGCAAGAGCGAAAGTAGAGCCAGCTGGCACATTCTGGTGGCGGCCATGAGTCGGGAACGAGGTGATGACCGTCGACGTTTTCCACCACTCAGGACCTAAATATGCGTAGCGGCAAGAGCAGATAGAGACTGTTTGTAAACAGGGTATTGCCAATCCGACCAGGCTGAAGGCAGAGCGGACGGCTGAGCGGTATACGCGTATTCGGGGCGGTCTGCGACATCCACAGAAAGATCCCGAAATGAGTCGCCTCAGGATGGACCGGCCGCCGGCACACAATTTGACGAGGCAGCACCGCCCTGTCTGGATGCAGAAAAATGAGCGACTTTTGACAGCCCATTATTACGGCAACCGCTGGAGGCTGATAGTGGAGAGGAACGGAGGACAGGGAGGGTACCTCTCGGCACGCGACGCGCCGAAAGTAATTGGACCCGTGACATACGGCCACCGGTTCCTTACGGTATCCGGGACATAGGGATGAACCCCGTCTCGGGCTGATATGTCTCACAACTGTCTACTAGTCACACACAACAGAGGTGTGTGTCAGGCTGCCTTCCTTTGATAGACAAATACTGGAGTAGTGTTTCGTTACATTGCCGCGCGCGCGTGCGTCGCTCACCCCTGGAGCACCTGGAATCAGGCGGCTACCGCTGAGGGCGTCTGTTGTCGTTCGCTGAGCTTGCCCAATGAGTTACAGAAGAGAGTAAGCAGCGACGGGCAATGGCCAGATGCGGTTGACAGAGCTTCCACATCGGCTGTACAGGAATGGCGCATACAGCGAGTCACCAATGTGCTATCGCTCTGTGATGGCCTCGCCTTCTCCAGCATTTCGCGGCCAGCTGGCACCGACATCAGCGGCTGACGCAAGTCCATCGTCAAGTACACGCACCTCCTTCTACCTGTCCTCATTCCACACCGCTCCGACTCCATCTAACGCCGTGCCATACGGCCGCCTCCGCTGCAGAAAGGCGAACCAGAAGTAGTTCTCGACGACGATGACGATGGATGATGACCATGCGGAGGTCGGATGTCCTGCTCGCACATTGGTGTCGTGCTTCTCACAACGGGACATGGAAGTAAGGCGTACCCGACTAGGCGCTCATACAGTAGGTATGGCTTCGCTGGCTGGACGTTGCGCCGCCAGTCGTACAGCTCCTGAGCACGCGCGTCGGTACCGCTGGTCGCGCCCTTATTGCCCGACTACTTCCCTCGCGTGTCCCAGAGCCTGAAGATCATTGTGGACATGTCAACGAATACATCCATCGGAGACTGAGCGCATATGCGAACCTTAACGCCAGGCCAGTGGACTCCACCAGCTTCTTGAGCCGCCCTTGGCACGCCTCAGCCTCTCACCCGTGCTGACATTGAACAGCCTGCAGCTCGCCGCTTTTAGTATGAAGATACCGTAGTGTTCGGTCAGCGAGATCTTGAGGAAGACGTGCGAGCGTGGGAAGACTTCTACGCGGGTTAGTGGGGTGCGAGGCTGAGTGGGAGAGGAGAGGAGAGGAGACGCACAGCAGGTCACATTGCTATAGCCTCGAAGAAGTCGCAGATTACTCTAGAGATGCGCTCGCGAGGGTCGAATGCCGGGCGACTCATGACTTGAAATCAACGGGATTCATATCATATTGAATAGCAACAGATTGGCGTACAACGAAGTGATCGTACATACTGAACGGAGACACACCAATGAGCAGTACTCTCGCACTAGACACTCACTGCGATCTTGCCCACCCGCGATGACACCCTCGCGGGTGACATACTGCATGGTGTGTGGGGTGAACTTGAACTCGCTATACTGGCAGTAGCAGCACGCCTTGAGGTGCGTTCACTGATGTAGAGCGGATTGATACATGGGCTGACGAACGGGCAGCGCTAATCCCTCGCGCGGTCGATATATCGATCCAGCGTTCCCTTTCACCATCCTCGCTTCCGCGACCGAACACGCCAGCTGGAGGAGGAGAACAGTGAGAGGTTGAGGCGAGGCGCCGTGTGACGGGGGATGGAAGCATCAGGTGCGTGTAGCAGTCAACAAGGTGACAAGCACGGCTGATCGCTGCCTAGCTGGCCTTAGACGCAAAATTGGGAGGTGAGCAGTGCGATTCACCGCCTTCCGAGCTCGCACGGATTCTCTGCATGGGAAGGTGGTGTCGATGCAGGCACGATAATGCGACAGCATGATACGGCGTCCATCTTCATTATCTGGTGCATCGTACAAGAGGTCCCCGTAGTACAGCAATGCGAGATAGCAAATGTGTGTGACAATGCTGCTGTCCGGCACTCCCGCAGCGCCGCGGACTGGCTTTCGACAAGTATTCCGACTGAACCGACTGCACAGACCACGTCTGCTGTCCCTCGTCCAAACTGTTGTCTGAATTGGTCGAGGCGCGCGCCGTGAGCCGGGGAGTGCGTGGCGATAGCCGCGGTTGACAGTGCTTCATTTTCTCCTTGTCTATGACCAGAGCCGCGTACCGTACGCCGTAGCTGAAGACGCCCTCCTTCTTGCTCGCTGCTGTACCGACCTACCGCAAAGATCAGCGTCCACCCTACCTGCAGGACAAGCACACGCACCTTCTTTCGCCTCTTCTCGCCTCGCATTCCACCTAGCCCATCCGACTTCCCTCCCAGGGCCACATTACACTCCGGGAACGTAAGGTAGAACCACTCCGTGACGAGGATGAGGAGGCGTAGACGGCTCCATAAACAGGACCAGTAGGGATACGCTGCTCCCTTATCAGTATCGCATCGCTAGAGAGCACAGCAGGGCGTACCACGCTAGGTGCTGGTAGAGAGACGGCGGCCTAGAAGCAAGGGCCCACGTCTTGCATCAGCTGGGCAACCGGACGCCAGTCATACCGCTCCTTCACCTGCGCGTAGATCGCGTACGGGTGCCGCCGTCCCTCCCTCACCACGTCTATCCCATGTCAGATCCCAGAGGACATCTACATCCGCGTCAGCAATAGACCTATGAGGGGCCGGGCGGGGTCGGCTATGCACCGTCCGAGTACAGGTTGGCAAACTCCACCAGCTCGTTGGGCATCCCTCGCATGCCTCAACCTCCTAGACGCGGTGACGATGAGCAGCCTGCAGCTCGCGTCTTGGACGATGGAGGTGCCCGATAGCTCAGTCACCGAGCTGCGGGGATGGTGGATGCCACGCACGAGGACCTGTGTGTTTGTTACCGGCAACCCTTCCACGCACTCCCTGACGATGAAAGCCCGCAGCTCATGGCTTTCAGATAGCAGATGCCACATGACTACCAAGGGTGTTGAGACAGATATACCCATGCGCGAGGGCCTGTGAGCGCGTTAGGGGGCAGACGACAAGGGGAAAGAGAGGAGACGGACCGAGCGGGCATCGTTATGTCGCACGCTGCCCCAGTGGGATAGTGCGTTCCTTCAGTACGGGCGTCTCTCGCGTCCGATCGACTGACGTGAGGTGAAGACGATCTACACCTGTCTCTGATCAGCCAGGTAGGTGATGCGGGGAGGAGGGGGCGTACGGACGATAAACGGTACATCGGGGTACATGACGCATATACGCGGTGCGGCTGCTCGGCGAATCGTCAATCCCATACAGCGAGGGGTCCGTTTGGATGTAGTATACCTTGCATTGAATAGCAGAGAGTGTAGTTCTGTGCAGCGGTCGTTGGATCGCTACCCCTCACCGTCGTGCCAGCGCGTCTGGTGCACTCCGATAAGCCCGGTTCAAACGACAAGCACAACGCATGTCTTCCTCTCCACTCTACAAGAGCGGGCATGATCGATGTGTGCCCTTCTCCACGAGCTATCGTCATCCACGAAGCGGAGAACATCAACGCGGTGTTTCCGTTTATGAGGAGCGACTTTGTCACCCGTTATCGCGGACTTGGATAGGAAGGACAACCATCCATAGTCATCGCGAGCTGCTTATCATGGACCGCACGCTGTTTGGCTGTAGAGCATCGTAGTCTATATGGAAAACAGGCACACATCACTACGTAGACCGACAGTCCGTCCAGTGTGTCCCATACGCGAAGCTACTGAGGTCAATGTGAATCATCTCCTCTGGAATGATCATCGAGCACTGCGGTGTGTACAAGCGATATAGTTGATCCGGAGGAACCCAGAGAATGTGATCTTTGTCGCCACCCATGATCCAACCCGTCTCGAGATCGAATGAGATCTTGCCCTGATACAGGGGTGGAGAAGTCGACGAGTGCGGTAGTTGGTGGGCCGGTTCGGGGGAGAGAGATAGTTGCCCTCGAGCCCGGCTAGGGAGCGGGGTTTCGTCCGAATCAGTCACCTCAGCCGACTCGTGTTTCTCTATGAGTAGATCGGTGCTGTTGCCCATTCCCTCGTTAGGTCCGGCGATGGGTCCGGCGTTCCAAACCCGAATGGTCTTGTCATCTGCTCCTGAAACGATACGCTTGCCATCTGAGGACATCGTGACCGACTTCACGCTATCGGAATGCCCTAGCAAAGGCTCGCCTATCGGCTTGCCCGTCTTGGCATCCCATATCCGAACTGTATTATCTTCCGAGCCGGAGATGAGCCACTGGCCGTCTGGGGAGTACGCAACTGCATTGACACCGTCCGTATGACCTTCGAGAGGCTCTCCCACCTCCTTGCGTGTGTCCAAATCCCATATCCGGATATCGGTGTCGAACATAGAGGCGGATGCAACCCTTCTTCCGTCCGGAGAGATGGCTATGGAGATTACAGTGCCGGAGTGGGCTTCCAATGGGTCGCCAATCGGCTGGCCTGTAGTAGCATCCCAGAACCGCAGGGTGCAATCCCTTGATCCAGAGACAATATGACGACCGTCGGGAGAAATAGCCACAGATCTGACCCAGTTTGTATGCCCTATCAAGGGATCACCCACGGGGTCGCCTGTTTCTGTGTCCCATATTCGGACTGTCTTGTCGTCTGAGCCGGAGATAATCCGTGTCCCATCTGGCGAGAATACAACCGCATTGACGTCGTCCTCGTGACCAGTTATGGGTTTTGAATAGCTAGTACCACAACTTGTAGTAGATAGTATAATGGGATCTTGTTGATTTCTATCAGAGGAGTGTCGCTTGTGAGAGACGAGATAACGCTTGTCGATAACGCGGGATAACGACTTCGGATAACGATATTTGGACAGGGGGAAAACGGCAACTCATATTCGCTACCTAGACAGCATAGTTAAGTAGCTACGGGATTCCTGTATATTCCCAGGCACCAGGCACCAGGCACGAAGCCGTTCCTGGTACCTGACCAAGTGAGACTTGTGTAACCCGGAATCCGTACGGAGCGTTATCTACGTAACGCCCCTCTAACGCTATGTCGCCAATTGACAAGAGAATCGGATGTACATCCGCGGGGAACTTTTAGAAAATGACTGTCCTCAGTCATGAGTCATGAATGCGGATCGAAATCGAGGTGAAGAGGAAGCTCAGAAGAAGGAAGGAAATTCTAACGCGTTATTTTCGCGTTATGTTGGATATCCGAGACAGGCGTTATTTCTTTTTGGTCGGTTTTCGTTTTTCTGAGGGTATTTGTTGGTTCTCTTGTGATTCTTTTTGGTTTTTCTTGATTTTCCAGTGCTACTGGGCTTCAACATCCGCGGGGAACTTTGAAGAATCACCCTTCCATGGGTGATGCGGCGTTTAGGCGGCGATCACTACCTGAAACAGGGGGTTTTTGCGCGTAGAGTTGGTGGCAGTGCGGTCGCCTGATAACGCTCGCCGTCGGCAGCGCCGTTCACTGCGCTCTGTCTGTTCCTCTAACGTCGATCCTCTGCTGTTATCGCCATGTCTGACTCTGTCGCTATGGAACCGTTCGAGCTCGAGCTGGTGGACGAGGATGTGCGTGAGGATGTGGCGGCGATGGAGACGCTGAACGCGGCGACGGAGGAAGAAGAAACACTGGCACGGTTGAAGGCGTGGAAGAGTATGCTGGGAGCGCGATTCCCGAAGACGCTGTCGGACTTCGTTGGCTACGAGAAGAGCCAGTTCCGGCAGACGCAGTATCGGGTACGCATGGCGATCGCGGTAGTTCTAACGACGTGCTGATACCGCTTGCTGCAGAAACACTGTGTGGCCTTGATGGCGAAGGCTCCCCACGCGCTGATCTTTCAGCCGTGGTTCTACGTGAAGTACATGGGCCCACGGATGCAGCGGCTTTGGTATTTCGGGCGGCTCCGCGCTGGGAAGGAGGTACGTCCAGGTCGATAACGCCACGGGTAACGCCAGACTAACGCCTTTTCGGCAGGTATCGAACGAATTCGATCC